>MU720956.1:16311-67481 GCA_026770625.1 Nicotiana glauca
CTCTCTCTCTCTCTCTCTCTATATATATATATATATATATATATATATATATATATATATATATATATATATATATATATATATATATATATATTAATGATAACTTGCCGGAGGTGCTTGTCTATGAATTTACTATTTTAACTCTTCTTGTATATGAGCCTCTATTGAAAAATGTTGAACAAATGTTTTGATTAACTTTCATTGAAATTGCAGTTTTTACGAGATGTTCGGAAATTGAACTACAAATTTGACTTTGATGTTTCTATGTTAGATTATGTATATGATTTAAATGCTCGTCACTGCACTCAGCCTTTATTTACTTTGGTTACTTATTAAGTTTTGCATACTCACGTTACTCCCTGCACTTTGTGTGTAGATATAGGTGCCAGAGCCTCTGAGTGAGAGCATTCAGCAACTTCTGCGTATTTTTGGAGATAGCAAGGTAGCTGCATGGCATTCACAGCCCTGCCTTTCTCCTTCCTATCCTTAGTGTTATTTATTTCAGTCTTTTCATGTATTGAGTAGATAAAACTGGACAGTATCTTAGTGCCTCATGACTAGTGACACCAGGATCGGGCGGTGTGGATGTATTTGCATATTTTTTTGCGTATTCTGTTATATTAAAATTAAAGACCCGTGATCATAAATGATTTGGGAACAAATTTACAAAATACCTTTATGTTATTAGTGTTGAATTGACTTGCCTAGTACTGTGATAGGCGCCATCACGACAAGGGTAGTTTGGGATCATGACACTATATCACGGAATATGCATGAAAAAATGTGTGATTCGCAAGCAAGGATTAACTGCATCTTGATAAGTAGGTTCCCCCCTTGAACTTTTCGTAGTGAACTTATGTCGGACTTTGGTGTATACCTAGACAACCATATGTCACACAATCAACCCTTAACCGTCTTTAGTTCTCATCGTTGTGTTCGTTTCATCCATGAACACCGCCTGGTTTCATAAGTGCGTAGAGAACTAGCCTGGCAAAATTTTCCTTGAAGCGGCTAACACTTCACACTTACATAAGTGATTCCTAAACATGTCATCTCGTAGATACACTATTTTATATACCCCATATCAAATTTGGAAATTATTAAAAATCCTTAATGCTTTAGTTTTGGTACTGAACATTGCCTTATCACGAGAATGGACCAAAATTTTAGTTGACAATGTTCAACCGTCATTAATGACTTTGTTTGATCTCCTTGAACCTAGATCTTTGGATCTCCAGTCTTCTAGGTAGAGTTACCACCACAATGAGTTGTCATCATCCATAGTCCCATTCCCCTCAATGATTTCTCAACTACCTCTCTAGTTAGGCCTATCGTAAATGGATCCGACACATTATCGCTTGACTTTATGCAGTCAATCGTGATAATTCCTATAGAGTAATTGCCTAACGATTTTAAATCTTTGTCGTATATGACAAGATTTACCGTTATACATTACGCTCCCAGCCCTTCCAATTGCCTCTTGACCATCGTAATGTATGCATATTGGTGCCAATTATTTGTGCCAAAATAGAATGTCTTCCAAGAAATTTCGGAGCCATTCAGCTTCTTCACTGGCTTTATCTAAGGTTATGAACTCAGCCTCCATTGTAGAGCGGGCAATACAAGTTTGTTTGGACGACTTCCAAGACACCGCTCCTCCACCAATATTGACTTCATTGTCGCGCCCATTTTTCCCCTCCGTGGAGAGAGGTCTGGTTTCGACATTTACGGGGGTGTAATGACTTATTTCCTTTTAGGAATTGGGTATTTTGAAGAGTCTCCACCTAACGGGTTATGGTTCCTTAGGGAACCTAAAGCGATTAACTCTTGGATTGGTTTGCTTTACCAGAGATTTAGGTAAGGGCTCGAAATGACCTCGAGGGGAAGGTGTTAGGAACCTCTCTTGGTCCACAACTGTGGGTCCCAGCCGAACTTATACTTACAAATCAGTCCAAATAAATACTTGAAACAAATAATTATAAATAAGGAACGTTCAAGTAATAAGACAAAGATTTTGGGCAAGTTGTATATATAAAACAAAGTTTAAATAAAAGGAATGTTGAAAAGGAGGAGTCCTAGGTTGATTAGCCTATCACCCCATACAATGTCCGGTAAACACTCCTTAATGAGGGGCTACACGTGACATTAGCATGTAGCCATCATATCCCATATCTACCCTTCCCATACACTTAGTGGTCATATAAGGTAAGCGTTAGTCAACGATCTCTATTGCGTGTTGTTACTCGTCCCTGCTTAGTGGTCCTCTAGGGATTTAGGACCTCTACCTATAGGATGTTCTAGAAAGACCCCTAAGGTCTTAAAGGTAAAAATACTAAGGCGACAAGCACTAACACATAGGACTTTCAACAAACAAGAACAAGAAGGAGAAAATAAGAGGCTTAGTTTACCTCCACAAATAAGGCATGAAAACAACACGACTCAAATACAAATAAAGGCCTTTTTGTTAAATAGTATCCTAAGGATGCATGTCTAAGTGAATATATAGAAGGCAAGCAGTTTATTTATAAATCAGAAGTGATGACCCCCGAACAACATTAGTCACAGAAACAGTTTCAGAATTGCGAGTTTTAAAAACACCCTACAGGCTTGCCTATACACGGAATACTGATGATTACATTTTATATAGTAAAACAAGGCAACTTTCTTTTTTTTTTTTAGAAAAAAGACTTTTGAATCTTTATAGGCATGTTGCCTAATGATAGATTGAGCAGTTTTGAAAGAATTAGTTGTAAAGAAAATAAACCATTAATTAAACCGGTTTCAAAGTGAACTAAATCGTGGACTGGTTGATTTATTGTGATGTTCTACATGTCAATACCACACAAGAGTGGGGGGGGGGGGGATTTGTATGGTACCTAATTTTCGCACTAGAAGAACCTGGTTCTTCTAGAAGTACTTACTATTACTGTTTGCGGAATTAAGAGTGCATAAAATAAAGAACACAGAGATTTTACATGAAAAATACCTGGCTCAAAAGGTGAAAAAACCACGACATACTACTCAGTAGGATTTTCCCAAACTTCCACTTAAAATACCTACTACAATTGAACTAGAAATAAAGAAAGACACAATGGAATTGGTTCTTCATTCTTGTTCATGTAGCTTCAGGAATGCACACTTGAGTCAAACATAAATTGCTTGCAAAATTGCCTAGCTCTTTTGCTCTCAATTTAGTTTAACTTCTACGTATGTGCAATACCTGTAAAAGAGAACAATCATAGTTATTTAAAGATTTATTAATCAGAGTTTGATTGAGACTCAATTGCTAATCCTTCATCGAATTGGAGTCCTAGAACAATACAAACTCCAACCCTTATTCTTTATCCGGATTTAGTTCTCTTCGCATAAGGAGACTTCGTCTCCTTATCCTTTTTGCAACCTTTTCGATCAGTTCAGAAGATATTGTTGTTGATCCTTGAGACTTATCTACTTCACGTGCATCTCACACGTATAGGTAGATAACCATTGTGTCTCCCCTGACCTGGTCCATGACTGATTTCATTTTGTCAATCTTCAAAACTTTATCTGAACTTGGGCCAACAAATTCCCCCTTTTTGATGATGACAAACTCTGTGCTTTTACTGATAAGACAACCCGTGGAACTCAGCTTAATTATCAACAACTTTTACTGATAAGAGAACCCGTGGAACTCAGCTTAATTATCAACACTTTAACTTAGTAAACCCAACTTATCATTAAGGACCAGGTTTAATTAGGTTATAAGTATCACTTTATTTCAGAATACAAAGTAAAGCACAATATCTCTTCCCCCTTTTGGCATCATCGAAAAGTTGCATATAATGTGAATCCCAGATTTTAATTATTACTCATGGCCACTGGGGCAACTACAAGTGAAAACATGATTCAGTTAATCAATAATCAACTTCACAAAAAAAATTAACTATTAAGATCAGAAGTTTCATAGAATAAGAGAAAACAGAGCACATTGTCATTGATTATGAAATGTTTCTACAAAACAGACCATAAAAAGAAATAAAAAACATCCAACCATGAGCAATAAAAACAAAGAAAAGTCCCGAATCTGGGGGCTTTCTAGACTGGTTCCAAGATAGGAACTGGAAAACTTATGTCTTGGAGGAACTAGAGGGTTGGGATTGAAGAAGGTTGCGCATGGTCTGAAGCATCCCTTCACTCTTTTCCTTTTCATTTGGTAGCTCAGCTTTGAGGCCATTTCTCTCATTTTCCAGTTCAGCAATACGAGCTTGTAGCCTAGCAATTTCTACATCTTTTGTTCCACATTCTTGAACCAATGTCCTAACCTTGCTGTTCACAGGAGTCTTCAGAGATGAACCAGGTTCAACTGGGGTGGCATTCACTAGATAGTCACATGACATAAGAGTCCTGACACAAAAGTGCTCCTTGCTTGATGCCATTTCCCACTTCTTTAAAGGCACATTTAGCCTTTCCAGAACAGTCGTCAACAGGAACCCATATGGTGTGGCATGAGCTTTGGAGCCATTGATAACTCTATCCAGTAGTTTGACAATAAAAGCAGGCCAGTTTATCTGTATTTCTCTTACAAGGCCCTCCATGAGGATCAAGTCCATGTAATTGGCAGTGTGCCTTCTCTCCTGCCTTGACAGCAAGCATTTGTTCACAAATTGAAATAGCACCTTGTGCTCAGCCTTCATCTCACTCTTCTGAACAAACTTGGCTTCAGGCACATCTTCAACAGTTGCAGAATCACAAAAGTTTTTGGTGATTTGGAGTGCAGTAGGAAGAGAATCCAGACAAGGCCACTTTTACCTAGTATAATCATCATATCCCACACCAGGAATGTCTAGAATCTCACCCAGTTTAGGTGCATCAAACTGCACCTTTACTTCTTTCACTATGCTGGTGACAACCCCATTCTTGACAGTGGCATTGGCCATGAACTCAATCATCTCATTCCTGGCCAGTTTCCCATCCAGTTAAAGGACCATGTCCTTCCATCCTTGTGTAGATAGAGCATCCGCCAATCTTATCATACCTGGCTCCTTCGAAAAATGGCAAATCTATCCTGCTCTTTCTCAGAATCCTCCTCTTCTTCTTCTTCACTCCATTATTATTCTTCTTCAATAATTTTCTTTTGTTTTCCCTTCACAGCAGACTTAGTTCTTTTAGCCATCGAGGACTCAGCATATACAGGTACAGAGAATGACTTCTTGGTCGAAGTCTTGGAACTCTTTGGTTTGGGTGGTGGAACCTTTTCAGTTGTTCCTCTTTCTTGATGGACCAGTTCCATCTCTTATTATTCTTCTGTTACAACCTCAACACTCTCCACAACTTTTTCCTTTCCCTTTTCCCTCTTTTTCTTCATGCTTTCTTCGAGTGCTTTCTGCAACTCTTCCTCACTTTGTTTGACCCTGCTTCTAGTAGCTCTTCCCTTTGGTAATGAAAGGACAATAGACTTAGGAGATGACACTTTGCTTTTCTTTGTGGGCTTAGAAGCAGTTGGAGCCTTTTGGGAAGAAGCCTTGCGCTTCTTTGGATCATAGCTGGCCCCAATCATATTCATGAGGTCAGCTAGGGTTTCTTCAGCAGATGAACCAAGTTCATCTTGTTGCTTACTCAAATGAATGAGACCTTCAGCAACCATACCAGAGTCGCTTCCCCCTGACTTGTTGCCACTCTCCTCTACCCCTCCACAAATAGCAAGAATTTTGTCTTTCTTTTTCTTTCCCCTTCTACTCGACTCACCCTCATTTACATCTCTCATAGAACCAACCAACACAAACCTATTATCCACCTTTTCTACTATATCAAAAAATACAAAGCATGTATTTACCTCACCAGGGGTTTCTTGATTTTTGTTAGTGTCAGAAGACCCACGTTCTTCTCCTTCGCTTGTAGAGATAAATGTTTCAGACTCAGAACTTGAGTCAGATTCTTTACCAGGGCTCTCTTTCTTCTGGCTAGCTTTCAACTTTTCATTTAGGGCTGTTCTCAGAGAACCAGTAGCAACAGTTTTCCTTGCTAACATTTTCTGTCGGTGAAACCTAGGTTGGGGTTGTCACTAGAGGGTGTAGATGAAGATGTGTTTGAGGGAGACACTGGTGGGGGAGTTCCAGGGTTTTCTTGAGGGTTTGTCAAGGTGAACGATTTCTGGAGAATTTTGGAAATTTTTGAAAATTTGGAGAGAAAGAGGATGATCAGAACTTGGGAGAGATTAATGGCGGTAATGGACTACAAAGGAGTATGTGGAGTATATTTAAAGAAGATTATGATTAAATGCAGTAACAAAAACATTTTTGCAGTAGTCAATCAGGAGTCTAGTCACTTTAGAACTCTGGTCTCTTAGTGATCAATAGGTGATACTAGTTTTTAAGCAAGAATCCCATTTTCCTTAGAATTTTAGGAGAATGAAACTGGTTCAATGCTCAACGGATATAATTTTTGGGAGTTTGGTGCAAATACGACTTCTACTCATGATTGGAAAATTAATCTTTCTACTTATGCAAAGTATCGAAACATACCTGAACTTTCTCATGAGCATATATTGATGAACCGGGTTCTTCAAGTAGAACTTCTCTTGATTGTACCTCAAAAATCAGAATAGAAAAAAACTTTGTAAGATATCAGTGAGTTAATATAAACACATGTCACAGGAGTATACTGATTAGAGTATGAGACTGAGTAAGAATTACTCTAGATATTTACATTAAGTCAGAACTTCGAAGCAAAAGATTTTTTTTTTCATTTTTTCTTAAATTGTTTTTTCATTGCATTCTGAACTGGTTCCTTTTTAGGTGATCTTAATCATCCCTAATTCCAACGTGTTCCTTTCAAATCTTTCCCTATTCAGTGCTTTAGTGAAGATGTCAGCTATTTGTTTATCAGTAGCACATAATTCTATTGAGATTAATCCTTTCTCATAATTATCTCTCAAGAAGTGTTGTCTAACATATATGTGCTTGGTCCTTTTATGATGAACATGGTTCTTTCTCATACTTATAGCACTAGTATTATCAAAAAATATTTGTACGCATCCCACATCAATTCCAGAATCTACCAATTGTTGTTTAATCCATAGTAATTGAGCACAACAAGAAGCTGCAACCACATACTCAGCTTTAGCAGTAGATAAGGCTACTGAATTTTTCTTCTTGTTAGCCCATGATACAAGACATGAACCAAGGAAGTGTGCCATACCTGAGGTGCTTTTTCTATCCACTAGGAAACCTGCATAGTCAACATCAGCATAGCCTACAAGATTGAAATTACTACCTTTAGGGTACCAAAGATAAAATTCAGTAGTGCATTTCAGATATCTCAATATCCTCTTGATAGCAGTCAAGTGAGACTCTTTTGGATTTGCTTGAAAACGAGCACACAACCCTACACTGAAAACAATGTCAGGTCTACTGGCAGTAAGATACAAGAGTGAACCAATCATACCCCTATACAACTTCTGATCAACTGATGAACCAGGTTCATCAATATCTAATTTAGTGGTAGTTGCAATGGGTGTGTCTATTTCTTTGGAATCCTCCATTTCAAACCTTTTAATTAGTTCTTTTGTATACTTCTACTGATAAATCATGGTTCCATTTTGACTTTGTTTGATCTGCAACCCTAAGAAGAAGTTAATCTCACCCATCATGCTCATTTCAAACTCATTTCCCATTAGTTTTGCAAAGTCTTTGCTTAGCTTGTCAGTGGTGGCTCCAAAGATAATGTCATCAACATAGATTTGCACAACAAGAAGGTCCTTACCTTTTTCCCTTAAGAATAAGGTACTATCCATTTTACCTCTCTTCTAACTATGCTCCAGTAGGAATTTTAACAATCTTTTATACCATGCTCTTGGGGCCTGCTTGAGTCCATAGAGAGCCTTGTCTAGTTTGTACACATGCTCAGGATATTCTTTACTTTCAAACCCTGGGGGTTGTTTCACAAAAACTTCTTCTTTTAAGTAGCCATTCAGGAATGCACTTTTGACATCCATTTGATGAAGAGTGAATTCCATATGTGCTGCAAAGGCTATGATAAGTCTGATTGCCTCTAGTCTTGCAACTAGGGCAAAAAGTCTCATCATAGTCTATTCCTTCCTCTTGGCTGTAACTTTTTCCACAAACCTTGCCTTGTTCCTTGTAACAGTTCTATCTTCATCAAGTTTGTTCCTAAAGACCCATTTAGTACCAACGACTGATCTGCCCTTGGGTCTTGGAACTAGGTTCCAAACTTGACTTCTTTCAAACCGGTTTAGCTTATCATGCATTGCATTCACCCATTCTGCATCCTGTAAAGCCTCAACAATATTTTTAGGTTCAATAAAAAATATACAAGCATCAAAAGCACACAGATTCTTTAATTGTGATCTGGTTTTGACTACAAATGTTGGATCAGTGAGAATGTTCTCAATGGGATGAGAACTTTGATACTTGTGATGTTTCACAACCAACTAGCTTCTGCTGGATATTTCAGCCCTTTGCTGAGAAACAGGTTCATGAACAGGTTCCTTCAAGGAGTTTATTTCAATTCCTCTTTGATTTCTTCCCCCTGTCAGGTTGCCCTGTATGGAAGAACATGTTCCATCACATGTTCCTTCTGTTGGTGTCACTTTGACTTGAGCTGATTCTTGAGCCTAGTCTTTGACCAGTCCAATGGCTTCATCTTCATGATCCTGTCTATCAGAAAGAATGTTAGTTTCATCAAATACTACATGCAAACTTTCTTCTACGCATAGAGTTCTTTTATTAAACACCTTATAAGCTTTGCTATGTGAAGAATATCCCAAGAATACTCCCTCATCACTTCTGGGACTAAACTTTCCTAGGGAGTCTTTTCCATTATTGTGCACATAACACTGGCAACCAAATATCCTAAGATGGTATATGTTTGGTTTTCTCCCTTTAAGTAACTCATAGGTAGTTTTCGCAATAAGAGGTCTGGTCCTGCATCTATTTATGATGTAACATGTAGTATTTACGGCTTCTGCCCAGAAGCTGTGAGGCAATTTGCTAGAAAGTAGCATGGTTATAGTCATATCCTCAAGAATTCTATTTTTCCTTTCAACTACTCCATTATGTTGTGGAGTCCTAGGGGCAGAGAAGTTGTGATCTATGCCATTTTCATCATAGAACTCAACAAACTTGGAGTTTTCAAACTTAGTTCCATGATCAGACCTAATGGAGGCAAGTTGATTTCCTAATTGTTTCTGAGTTTTCCTAACAAATGCAGAAAACATGTCAAATGATTCATCGTTGGAGGTTAGAAATAAAACCCAGGTGAATCTAGAATAGTCATCAACTAGCACCATTATATATTTCTTTCCACCTCTGCTTATGGTTCTTATTTGACCACATAGATCCATATGAACCAGTTCCAACGTCTTGGACGTACTCACCATTTTCTTGGATTTGAAGGATGACCTTACATGCTTCCCTCTTGCACATGCCTCACAAACTTTGTCTTCCTTGAACTTGATATTAGGTAACCCTATCACCAAGTCCTTGGAAAATAATTTTTTTAGCTGATTTAGACTGGCATGACCAAGTCTTTTGTGCCAAAGGAGGGGATCATTAACTAACACACTTAAGCAAGTGAGTTCATTTTCTGAAAGAGTTGACAAATCTACAATGTAAATACTGTTAACACTTTTTCCCTGCAAATTAATCTTGTCAGTTGTAAGGTTAATCATAAAGAATTTGGTAGAAGTGAAAGCCACATGGTTACCTTTGTCACACAATTGTGACACACTTATTAAGCTATATTTCAAGCCATCTATCAGGTAGACATTCTCTATGGAATGAGAATCTGTTTTGCCTACCTTTCATACCCGAATTATCTCACCTTTCTTTCCATTACCAAAGGATACATTACCTCCTTTTAAGTCCTCAAGTGAAACGAACTGCTCCTTGTCCCCAGTCATATGTTTTGAGCAGCCACTATCCATATACCATATTTGGCTCATCCCTTTCACTTGGACCTAATCAGGGGTTAGTGTTTGGAACCCAAACTAGTTTGGGTCCCTTTCTATGGACAAAAAGATGAATCAGATTCTTTCTTGCCCAACCAGGCAGTTTGTGTTTTTCTTGAACAAAAGCTTTGTTCTTTTTGACTGGCCTTTTCTTTTGCATTGCATTCATTTTTGTAATGGCCAATCTTGCCATAGTATGTGCAGATTTTATTCTCACGAAGTGTGAGGTACTTGCTTTTAGGGTCCCATTTTGTAGCTTGAGTCCCATAGCCAAGTCCTCTTTTGTTGCTATTGTGATGCTCTTGCAACCAGGACAGTGCATCAGAAGCCTTATTCCACTTGCAAGTTCTGTGTAGTTCATGTTTTACCTTTCCTAGATCTTCTTTTAAGACTTTGATGAATTTATCTTTCTTCTATAATTCATCTTTCATTTTTCCAAAATTTTCTTCTAGAGTGAGATATGTGTGATCAGCTTTCTTCTTTCCTATTCCTAATATCAGTTTTAAGTTTCCAGACCTAAGTTCTAGGACACTGTTGTCAAGTTCAAGAACCTGGTTCTTCAACTCAGCATTTTTGTTATCACTCTCATTTGCCCTACACTCTAGACTTTTACATTTTGCTTTTAGGATCACACATTCCCTAGACAGAACTTCCTTCTTATTATTGATTATCTCAGACTCATCAATAAAGTATAATAATAGTTTAGCCAGCCTTTCTTTAGACAAGAATTTAATCTTGTTTTCGAGATGAAGAATACTTACCTATTGTTCATCATCTGATTCTCCGATGGCCATTTTAGTGTTTGCTCCTCCTCAGCTTCATCTTCTGAGTCTTCATCTGAAGTTTCTCCCCAAGCAACAACCATAGCCTTGGTTGAACCTTTTTTTCTTTTTGGTTGAACCTGTTCCTTCTTCTTGTTCCTTCGTTCAACTCTTTCTTTCTTCCACTCAATTTCCCATTGATGGCAGTTTTGGATCATGTGATCAGTCTTACCGCACTTGTTGCAACCCTCATTCGCCCGTTTCTCCGGAGCTCTTGTTTTGTTGAAGGTTGTACCTCTTGAAGAACCCTTTTATCTCATCGGGTACTTTTTGAAATTCCTAGTGATCATAGCCATTTCATCATCTTCCAGATCTGCACCTTCAATAATTCTGAAAGCTAAGCTTCTCTCCTTCTTGGGGGCATCCATATTCATAGTTTGTCTCCTCATTTCATAAACAGTTAAATTTCCAATCAGTTCATCTAGTCTAAGGGTAGCAATATTCTTAGATTCCTGAATAGCGGTGATTTTGCTTTCCCATATGACTGGCAGGACCCTTGTCAGAATTTTCTCAACCTTGTCTTCTTCAAGGATAATCCTTCCAAGGGACTCAAGTTCATTTGTCAAAGTTGTGAATCTAGTATACATCTCCTAGATAGTTTCTCCTTCCTTCATAGTTAAGTTCTCATATTGAGAATACCGAAGTGTTTCTCTTGATATTTTCACTTGAGGTGTTCCTTCATGAGCCACTTGAAGAGTGTCCCATATTTCCTTAGCAGTTGTACAACTTTGGATCCAACTGTACTCATCTGGTCCTAGTCCATACACAAGCCATTTCTTGGCCTTAGCATTTTTCTCCCACTTCCTCAGGTCCTCAGTAGTACAGTCAGCCCTTGTCTTTGGCACATCAATTCATTCAACATTCTTCTTTGTGGTTGCTAGGGGACCATCAGTGACTATATCCCAAAGTTCATAATCTTCCCCTATAATGTGATCTTTCATTCTGTTCTTCCACCAAGAATAATACTGACCATTGAAAAGTGGAGGCCTGGCAGTGGATTGCCCTTCCTAGTTCCCAGGTGGTGCACTCATTGTTGATCTTCTCCTAAGGTGTTAGCCTCTTCAAGGATAACCTGCTCTGATATCAATTGATGTTCTACACGTCAATACTACACAAGAGAGGGGGTGATTTGTGTGGTACCTATTTTTCGCACTAGAAGAATCTGGTTCTTCTAAATGTACTTACTATTACTGTTTGCGTAATTAAGAGTGCATAAAATAAAGAACACATATATTTTTACGTGGAATACAGTTGGCTAAAAAAGGTGAAAAAACCACGACCTACTACTTAGTAGGATTTTCCCAAACATCCACTAAAATCACTGAGCCAAAACAGCATTTAAAAAACTCTTGTAAACCTAAGGATTAAACTCTAATACCAGTGTGGCAACCAGCCTCTAACTGCTGTGACACTTTCAAGTTAGCCTATAACTTGAATACTCAAAGTACCTATTACAATTGCTTATACAAAAGCTGAAAGGTACAATATGAAATTACCAACTGCAATTGAACTAGAAATAAAGAAAGACACAATGGAATTGGTTCTTAAATGTTGTTCATGTAGCTTCAGGAATGCACACTTGAATCACACATAAATTGCTTGCAAAATTGCCTAGCTCTTTTGCTCTCAATTTAGTTTAACTTCTGCGTATGTGTAATACCTGTAAAAGAGAATAATCATAGTTATTTAAAGAGTTAGTAATCAAAGTTAATTGAGACTCAACTGCTGATCCTTCATCGAATTGGAGTCCTAGAACAATACAAACTCCAACCCTTATTCTTGATCCGGATTTAGTTCTCTTCACATAAGGAGACTTCATCTTCTTATCCTTTATGCAACCTTTTTGATTAGTTTAGAAGATATTGTTGTTGATCCTTGAGACTTATCTTCTTCACGTACATCTCACACGTATAGGTAGATAGCCACTTTGTCTCTCATGATGGACCTGGTCCATGACTGAGTTCATTTTGTCAATCTTCAAAACTTCATCTGAACTTGGGCCATCATATTTAAACTAAACTAGTTTAGATCGACAGGCAGAATTTTGTGTTGTTCCATATAGGCATGACATCTAGTTGTTTAACTCTGATTTCAAAAACTTTGCAGGTATGATTACCAATGAAAGAAAAACATGTAACATTTGTTATAACAAAAGCTGGATTAAATTATATCCTATAGGCATGGCATCTATTGTGAAACTAATTTTAAGACTTATAAGCAGGTTTTCTATTATGGAATCACTTGAGACCTATAAGCATTATTTCTAACATAACAAGATACAAAGTCCTATAGGCATGGTTTATACTAATAAAGGCAAACATAGCAAGTTATCGAATTTCACCCCGCAACTAGAAGAAGATTGCTTCGGGGTCACTGTGGTGTGGCTGAATATACAGCAGTCCGCACTTACAGCCTTTGATCAGTAAATTATTTATAACTTCGGAAGATGGTCAATGTAGCTTGCTTCCAACCCACTGCACTAGATGGGCATGTAGTCGTAGTAGTCGGCCCAGAATGCCTATCTTCTTTACTAAAATACTATTTCGACTGAATGGGGAATTTAGGAGCTCAAGTTTGGGTCATTCATCCAGTTCTAGCGGGTCACATCGTCCATAGCCTCTTGACCTACCCACGTTTTCCGCTTTCCTAGTATTACAACCCTTCGTGTAGGAAGGTGTAGGAGCGAAGCCACTCTTGCCCCTTCTTCCACTAGTCTTAGAGCTAGGAACTGGGAAAGAGTAATCGAGAAAAGGAAAGAAATAAGGAAGCTCTTAGCCCTCCTTTTGAGTTTAGTTACGAGCTTACATGCTTCTTTCCTTCCGCCGTGAGTTCAACTCCCAGTCTCAGGTCAAATGCAGAAGAGAGACTTCATACCTCGGGAAAGGAGTCCCATAGGCATGGTCTCTACCCGTATTACCCCACAAACAGATAACTACCCACCCTTTTCACTAGTTACCCCAATATTCGTTTATAAATTATTACAGACCTTATGAATGAATTACTATTTACCATAAAAAAGGTAATGACGATTAAATTTGTAAATGGGATTCTAAAAATACGTGATCTATTCCCAATCTAGTTGTTATAGCAGTTGATGCTAATAATATGGAATTTAACGATGGAACACGAGTTAGAATGAGATAATAATCGAACCGAAGGGCCTGCTGCTCAGGTATAGGTCTGGTTGATGGAGGACCTCGGGATCGACTTCAGGGTTGAATTCGAGCTATCGGGGATAGTCGAGAATGGGATATCAGTTGAAGATATAATTAAACAAGGTTGTTTATGGCTAATATTAAGTTACATAATTAAGAACAAGTATAAGAGCGATGGATATCAAGGCGACCTTGGGCCAGTGAGAGTGAATAAGTTTAGAAAGAAAAGAGAGAGAGAGAGAGAGAGAGAGAGATTATTGCGCTTGTGGATAAATAAAGCAACATCAGTCATTTACAAGGTAGGGTGAGTCCCCTTTATATAGACGGGGAATTCGGCTACAAGTATGTGGGCATTTATTACAAAGTATGGAGATGGGATGTCTTGACGCGATGCCTCACCGTAGGCTCCGAATAGGCCGGCTCTGTCTGACTTAGCCATGTGCTTTGGGAACTTCCCCTTTTTGTCCTAGCTTCGATCCCCGCCTTCTCTAAGTCAGGCCTCGACGAGCCCCAAGGTCGGGAACTCGATTGTGGCCTTACGTCCTTGGGGTCTCGAGGCATTGTTTCGAAATGACTTGACAGCGAGAAATCAAGGCCTCTTATTTTTCCGCGTACAGATAGTCTCCTCATATCCCATGATGAAGCGATGTGAAATAATTCTGACACTTGACTCCTTGAACTTCTTATGGTGATGTTATACTGATGATACGACTCCTGGTATGAGTTTTGTGGTAATTGGGCATCCACGGGCTCCTGTATCTTCAACTTTATTCAATGCACTCCCGATTCTTGATCTCCAAGGTGAAGGTACCATTGTTGATTCAGTTTTGAAAAGGTGCATTAACTGCATCTGTCGGTCAATCTTTCAAAGCCTCAACGACCGTGTCCTAACCCCCTATAAATGGGGGTGTTTTGGTGTTGTTTTTCCTATCCCAGTGCCTTCGTTGGTTGCTTGCCTATTCCTTCTTATGATCTTCTTCTATCCTTGGACATCATGCTTGGGGATCATGGCCTCAAGGCCATTTAGAGGAGCTCACTTAGATCGTGTTGTGGCCATTTGTTGGGACTTCCCTTTGTCGAGCATAATCGCACTGTCCCGCTATCGTTGTGGTCATCGATATGCAAGACTTTGTTGCTGCTGTTGGCCTGAGGTGATGATGGGGGGAGGGGAGTCAGTTTCCCCCTCATGTAGACAGCCGTTCGGATTATGCACTGCTGCTCACTCTCCTACCCAGGCCTAGTATGGCACTTCATCCTTAGGGTTCTTTCTTTCCCAAGGGATAAAGTGACACTACCGACCGTCGAGGCTGGGACCCACCGAATCTTCAACCTTTGGCTTAGGCGGGCTATGTCTCTTTTCTCTTCCTCCCCTGCGTCCCTCCTTTTCCTCTTTTTCATCTTCTTCGGCGAGAATCTTTTACGGGATTGAGCTGGGAACCTAGAGGAGGCGGCGATCGAAGGAATCGGCCTCGAGGATGCATGCTTGAGGATGCTAATACCGGAGATGGACCCTTGAGGATGGACCGGGCTCTCGGGTTTCATAACATATACATCCTCCCGTTCCACTATTTTTGGTATAGATAACCTTTGTAGGCTTTTGTATTTTTATGTAAGGACCCCTCGAAGGCTGTTGTGCATGGATCTTTCTGAATATGAATATGTTTCATTGACTTCTGCCTTCGATTCTTGCTTTCTAATTGCATGTTTTCATGACCATCGAGGTTCTTGAATGTTTTCCTTTGTTGTTGTCCGCCTGATAACTAGCTCAGATACGAGCGTTCTTCCTGATCCTCTGCTGATTGGCATGTCCCTTTTCGATCCCATCATCGTACCTCAGATCCAGCCTAAATTGATTCGATTGGATCGAGCCGTCAGGCCCTCCGAGTCGCATGGAGATAGTGTGCCAAATTTTGGGGCCTTCGGGTATGTTATCCTGAATGAAGGTCAGCTTTTGGTGCCTGGGGGTCCCCTTTTGATCTTGACACAGATAGCCTTCTTAAAACATATAAGATGAACTCCTATTGAGGAGTTGCCTATACTTGGGCGCTGCCTCAAACCTCCAAGGAGCTTTCGTGATCGGAGCTTCTTGTGTTTATTCTTCCTTTTTATAAAAGAGGAACCATGAGACCAGGTACTCGCCCTGCATCGAATGATGGTGTTGAAAGCTTCCTGAAGTCCAGCTTCTTTCGGTCGAGGACCCTCGAGGTATAATGTTATCTCGATCTTGGAGATAATAAGGACGGCTACTCGAGTCTTTGATTTTCGTCGAAGGATGCTTTCGGGATCGGGTATCACCCCGTCGATCTGCATCAATGCTGTAGGCTTCTCGGGGCTCACTTCGGGTAGGCGAGTCGCTGCTGCTTCTCGCATATATGTGGGGAGGATCCAGCTTCTTCGCAAGACCTCACTATTTTTAGGTAGTTGCTCTTCCACTTTGGCATAGGGTTTTTCATTTCTTTATGCGCAAAAAGTGTTGGTGTACGCCCTTGATTTGATATTTAGTTTTACCATATTAATTGCAACCACTTCGGGGCTGGCCCGGTAGGGAGCGGGGGGTGCTGCTCCCGGCGATCAGGAACCGCGAGAGTTCGCTCTGAAGACGGTGTCTCTGATAAGAATGGAACATTTGGAGATGGTGAGAAAATATTGTGGATGGAGCAAGGGGATAGTGCTGCAAGTGCTTCCCCCATATGAGAGTATTATGGACTCTACTGATGGATTCGTAAGTGTATATTTATATCCTTTCGCATTTGGTCCCCTCGATAGGGTCGTGCTTGATTTTTGCTTGAAGTATTGGATTACTTTGGCGCAAATACATCCGTAATTTTGGCGGGTGGTGCTGATGATGATGTTTTTTGTGGAGATGGTTGGTCTTGAATTCACGCTTAACCATCTTGCCAGGCTATATAGGCCCTTTAATCACCACGGCCTGCTAACCCTGAGGTGTCGTTCGTCCACACTCTTTGTAGTTGACGACGAAGAGGACGGGGATCGGGAGTGAGCCAGTTAGTTTATCCAAATCCAGATGGTCGACATTATCCCCGCGGAGCTTTTGCCATTTCCCAAAGGGTGGAATTAAGCATGTGAGTGGAGCATCTGGTGCCTTTTGAGATTTTACCTATAGCGAAAGTCAATTGAATAATAGTGTTTTTTCCCTTGTTGTAGCAACTCCATGGACGCCGGGCGAAGTCTTTGACCTACCCGGTGGGGTCCAGAGGTTGGTGACCCATTCGGCCTGCGATGAGCGTCGGTGGTGAGCTGTGCTTCGTATCAGATGGGGAGCAAAATACCAAGGTATGTGTGCATGTTGTCTTTACCTTGGCCTTCATGTATTCGAGGTAACATCTTCCCCTTCCATTTGTACCGAATTTTCTGCTTGCAAATTTTGGGCGGTTCCTTGAAATGAGGCAGTGCTCTTCTGAAGAGGGGAAGGAGTCGTTGGCCTCCGAACTGAGGGACGATGGCGATAAAAGGGATCAGCACCTAGGAGGTGATGGAGCTTTTAGTGGTGCTGATCGGGCCAATGTTTCCTAGGAGAGGACATCGTCTGAGTCTACTACTCTTAAAATACCTGATTCCAGGTCGGCGATGCCTTCGAGTGAATATGCTTTGCCCGAAGCCGATTCTTCGGGGCCAAAGAGGCAGGATCAACAAGAGTATGTTTCAACTTCGAGGAAGAGCGTCCACTTCACTTCATGGTGAGTTTAGGCACAGTTTCCCTGTATTCCGTGTCCTCCTCCCTCTATTGAGTTTTCTTGTGCAGGCCTGTGATAGGCTTATGTCTGAGTTGCTCCGTCAAGGGGCCAAGCTTCAGAAAATTCTGGGTGAGGGCGAGTCTCTTAGGCTTCTTAGATGGGAGAAGGAGGGTGAGTTGCTACATTGGAGATATGAGGCATACCAGATCATGAATTACGAGATTTATTTGATGGAGCAGGTAACTTTTTGTAGCTCGAGCTTTGCTCTCTTCGACCCTTAAGGTTAACCCCCCCTTTTGTTATATTAGCTGCAGAAAAAGACGGATGCTTTGGAGTAACATCGACCGTGTCAGAAAAAGTATTTTTACCCTATTTTGGCATAAATATGGAATTTCAATGACTAAATCACCCCAAAAATCATTTACGGGATAATTATTTGGGATTTTATGAATAAAAGTAGAGGATATAAATCAATTTAAATTCTTAAAATAATGGGAAAAACTATAAAAACCTTTTGCATGATTATGTATGCATATATATACTATTTTAAAGGTATTTATGCCTCTATAAAAATAAAGGAAAAAATTAGGTACCAACAACTGCCCCTCTTTACCTGGGAAAGATGAAAGAGTTTTCGGGTAAAAAAATGATGGCCAATTTTGATCGAGCGAGATGCTTTGAAAGGCAGATGCCAGAATCCAGTCTTCAAGTTTCCTACATATCCTTGATTTTACATGAATCATGCCAAGTGTAGTTCTGGATTCATCTATGGAATATGCCGATGAAATTACTGCAAGAACGGACACGCGATGCGGAAGTGGCTATAGTAAGCAGTTAAAGCTCGGGACAATTGAGGGAACTGGAGTGAGATTGCTCCTGGTAGGTAGAGGTTTCTTACTAGTTACCTACAGATAAGAGATATTACAAACATGTTTTTGCAAAAATTCAAACATGATGCAAATTCTCTTTGGACCATGAAGGATGTCTTCGGACAATTAAAGATGACATCCTTGGACCATGACGTCCTGGGCCATGACAATGGTGCCTACGAACCATGACGTCTTTGAATAATGATATGCAAGTTTAAGAGATCCTTAGGCCATGTCATGGTGTATTCCGACTATGAGGATGATGCCTTTAGACTATGATGCCTTCGGATAGATTGGCGATATTTCAGCCCATGATATGCAATAATATGATCTTGACAAGACAAGGATTAGTATTGTGAAATGGTGGGGAGAGCTTAGCCCGATTGAAAAGCAAATAGATAGTATTAGCAATAGAGCTTTATTTGTGCAAAGACGGACAATGCTTAGTCCTATGTAGATGGGGAGGCAAGGATTAGCCTCATGCAACGTGGAGTTAAGGATTAGACTCATGCCAGTGGAGAGTCAGGGATTAGACTCATGCAAATGGGGAGGCAGGGATTAGTCTCATGCAGTTATATAGTCAAGGATCAGACTCATGCAAATGGGGAGGCGAGGATTAGCCTTATGCAATTATAGAGGCAGGGATTAGCCTCATGAATGTATGGAGGCAGGGATTAGCCTTATGGAGTCAAGGATTAGACTCATACAAATGGGGGGGGGGAGGATTATCCTCATGCAAATGGGGAGGCACGGATTTGCCTCATGCGAGTATGGAATCAGGGATTGGACTCATGCAAATAGGGAGTCGGGAATTAGACTCATGTAGTTATGGAGTCAAGGATTAGACTTATGCAAGTGTGAAATACTTGGGGAGTCAACGATCAGACTCATGCAAGTGTGGAATCAAGGATTAGACTCATGCAGGTGGGAGTCAAGGATTAGACTCATGCAAGTACTGAGTCAAGGATTAGACTCATGCAAATATGGGGACAGGGATTAGTCCCATGCAAAGAGCGAGCAACAAGTAAGAGTAGTGTATGTAGTAGCTGGAAATGTATTTCGTGTCTGATGTACGTACTGATAGTGTATTCGTTTTGTGTATACCTATCTGTGAATGCTATCGCTATGTCAAATGTGCCTGCATTCAAAGAAAAATTACATGTTCTATGAGAAGGAAGGTTGGTTTGTGCTCCTATCGGCTGGCTTTGCTCTGCTCCGTTCTGAAAGCCTTTTGAGTTCCCCTAGGTGACACCTAACTGTTATGGAAAAAGAACTTTCAAAAATATGCAATTATTAATAAAAATAGAGTTATTTTGAAACGTGTTGATTTATCAAGTAATTTTTTATGAACTAGTGATTGTAACACATTTCAAAGGCATTGTAGCTATCTTATATAGGAATTTTGAGGGTCCTCCTCAAAATTCTGCCCCAGTTTGGTAGATGATCTTTAACTGTTTGCGAATGACGGACTCTGCTGAACCTTCTCTAGAATTTTGAGAATTCTTCTGAAAATTATGCCCCAGTTCTTGACTGATTACTGACTTCCTGGCATGTGATGGAGTTGGTTGGCCTTGCTCTGGAATTTTGAGGACCCTCTTGAAAATTCTGCCCCAGTTTCTTCTCTTGGGGGGAAATGAAAATTTTATTATAATATGACCGAACCCATAAGGCTGCCTACGTATCCCCTCTTAAATAGGAATTAGGTCAAGCTTTGTTCAATTACATTAGAAGAGAAATGTAAAAAATCTAAGCATAGTATCTCTTGACTGTGTCTGAATTGATCGGTTTTGGCCAGACTTCTCAGTCCATTTCTGCAAGTATGAGTGATCCTCTTGTTAGTACTCTGTGAACCATGTACGGACCTTGCTATTTGGGAGAGAATTTCCCTTTGGCTTCATCTTGGCGTGGGAAGATTTTCTTCAATATCAACTGCCTTGGTGCAAACTGTCTTGGTTGACCCCTTTTGTTGAAATCTCTAGACATTCTGTTCTGATAAAGCTGGCTTTGAGATACTGCGTTCATCCTCTTCCCATATATAAGGGCCAATTATTTATAGCGACTCCTTATCCGCTCTACATCGCTGAGTTTAACTTCCTGTATGATTCTTAAGGAAGGAATCTCTACCTCGACTCAGATGACAGCCTCGGTACCATAAACCTGCATGTTGGGAGTTGCCCCGGTTCATGTGCAAACTGTAGTGCAGTATCCCAACCATGCGAAGGGTAACTTCTCATGCAATTATTTGTGGTTCTCTACCATCTTCCTTAGTATCTTCTCGGTGTTTTTGTTAGCAGCATCTACGGCTCCATTCATCTGAGGTCTGTAGGCTGTAGAATTCTTGTGCTTGATTTTGAAAGTTTCACACATAGCTTTCATCAGATCACTATTGAGATTGGCGGCATTATCAGTAATAATGGACTCGGGAACTCCAAATCGGCAAACAATATGATCCTTAACAAAAGCTGCGACGACTTTCTTTGTCACAACTTTGCAAGATGCAGCCTCTACCCATTTTGTGAAGTAATTAATGGATACCAAAATGAACCTGTGTCTGTTTAAAGTAGCGGGCTCAATTGAACCAATAACATCCATTCCCCAAGCAGAGAATGGCCAGAGTGAGCTTGTTACATTGAGCTCGTTTGGTGGAACTTTTATCATATCAGTGTGCACTTGACATTGAATGCATTTGCGGACATACTGGAAGCAATCTGTGTCCATGGTCATCCAAAAATAACATGCCCTGAGTATCTTCTTAGCCAAGACGAAACTATTCATATGCAGACCATAGGTCCTAGCATACACATCCTAAAGTAGATTAGAAGCTTGTTTTGCGTTGACACATCATGGCAGTCCCAAATCGAGAGTTCTTCTGTGCAAGTTTCCTTCGCTATGGAAGAAGTGATTCTACAGTTCTGGAATGTGTATTTCTGAGTGTGATTTGCTTGCTCCGGATATTCCCCTTTCTCCAAATATCCCTTGATGTCATGAAACTAAGGTTTTCCGTCCACTTTTTCCTCGACATGAGCACAATACGTCGGCTGATTATGGATCCTCACTACAATGAGATCCATGTAGTTCTTATCTGGATGTTGTATCATGGATGACAAAGTGGCTAATGTGTCGGCAAACTCATTTCGGATTCTAGGCACATGTTACAATTCTATATTTGTAAACCTCTTTCTCAATTCCCGCGCATGGTGTAGATATGGAAATATCTTGGAATTCTTGGAGGCCCACTCACCTTGTACCTGGTGCACAAGCAAATCTGAGTTACCGACAACCAGCAACTAGTCGACTGCGATGTTGAGCCCTAGTATCCAGGCTTCATACTCTACCATG
Organism: Nicotiana glauca; assembly: GCA_026770625.1. NCBI lineage: Eukaryota > Viridiplantae > Streptophyta > Magnoliopsida > Solanales > Solanaceae > Nicotiana > Nicotiana glauca. Next base: position 38,137 of record MU720956.1, read on the forward strand.
TTCTTGGTGCAAGGAAACCTGAGTTTAGCAGATAGAGGATAATGCTGACCCGTTTTTGATACCAAAACTACTCCAATGCCAACTCCTTTAAAATTTGCGGCTCCGTCAAAGAACATCCTTAACTGTCATATGCTTCGGTAACGTCTTCTCCTATGAATGATACTTCTTCATTAGGAAACTATGTTTTCAAAGGTTCGTATTCTCCTCCCGCTGGATTTTTGGCAAGGTGATCCACCAATGCTTGTCCTTTGACCGCCTTTTGAGTTACATAGACGATATCAAATTCACTCAATAGTATTTTCCATTTAGCCAACTTCCCGGTAGGCATGGGCTTCGAAAATATGTACTTCAGAGGATCCATCCTGGATATGAGGTATGTAGTGTAGGCACATAAGTAATGCCTCAATTTCTAGGTTGTCAATGTCAAAGCACAGGAAATGCATTCAAGTAGAGAATATCGTGCTTCATAAGGTGTGAACTTCTTGGTCAAGTAATATATGGCTCTCTCCTTTCTTCTTGACTCGTCATGTCGTCCTAGAACACATCCAAAGGATCCATCCAATACAAACAGATAGAGTAGCAAAGGTCAGCCTGGTTTTGGCGGGACCAGAACTGGTGGTGTGGATAGGTACTCCTTGATTTTGTCAAAAGCTTTTTGACAATCCTCAGTCCAACTTCTTTTGGCATCCTTTCTTAGCATCTTGAATATGGGTTCACATATGACTTTGTATTGTGCTATGAATCAGATGATACAGTTGAGTCGTACTAGGAAGATCATCATATCCTTTTTTCTTTTAGGCGGTGGTAACTCCTGAATAGTTTTGACTTTAGACGGATCTAGATCGATCCCCCGAGGACTGACAATGAAACCCAATAACTTTCCCATGGGAACCCCGAATGCTCACTTTGTGGGGTTCAACTTCAAATTGTACATCTTTAGCCTGTTGACGAACGTTCTCAAGTCTGATATGTGATCTGCGGCCCTCTTGGATTTGATAATGACATCGTCCATATACACCTTTATTTTTTTGTGTATCATATCATGGAAGATGGTAGTCATGGCTCTCATGTAAGTGGCCCCAACATTCTTCAGGCCGAATGGCATCATCTTGTAACATTATACACCCCACAGTATGATAAAATCTATCTTCTCTACATCCTTTTCATCCATGCAAATCTGGTGATAACCCACGAAGCAATCTATAAAGGATTGGAGTTCATGCTTGGCATAATTATCGATCAGGATGTGTATGTTTGGCAGTGGGAAGTCATCTTTGGGACTTGCTCTGTTTAAATCCCAGTAGTCAACACATACTCGGACCTTCTCGTCTTTCTTTGGAACTAGAATAATGTTAGCTAACCAGGTTCGGTACTCAAACACTCTGAGCTTTGGCTTTGATCTGCTTGGTAACTTCCTCCTTGATTTTCAGGCTCATTTATGGTTTGAACTTTTTGAGTTTTTTGTTTTACTGGTGGACATATGGGATTAGTAGGCAACTTGTGAGCCACTATGGATGTGTTGAAACCGGTCATGTCATAATATGACCATACTAAGATATCCTCATACTCTTTTAGGAAATGTATGTACTCCTCTTTCTTTATTGGCGACAAGAGAATGCTGATGCGGGTCTCCTTTACGGTCTCGGAGTCTCCCAAATTTACTGCTTCTGTTTTGTCCAGGTTGGACTTAGGCTTATTCTCAAAAATTTTAACCTCTCTGATAATTTCCTCGGGTATCTCATATTCTTCGTCTGAATCACTATTCTCATATTGCGTTGCCTCATTACATGTCTCACTCACTAGTTCATCATGAAAAGTAATAATAACACTATAGAAGGGAAAAGTATAAAAATAGTAATGAATAATGATAAAGAAAAAATGTGTTTGATTAAAACTGAGTAAATCATTCAAACAAAGCTTGGCTCGATGAATCGAGCATTTATCTTTAAAAAAATTACTGGAAATCTTAAATGCCTAGAACGACTATGGAAGTAAATTTGCCAAGCTACCTAGGGACTCGACGGGCTCGGGATGGTGTGGTGGTCCAATTTCTAAGAACGACTCCCTTTGCCACAGTTTGAATGGTGAGGCCTTCTTCCTCCTCCTCTTCCTCAATTATGGCATTGCAGTCCATGTCTTCATCCTCCAAGAACATATTCTTTAACCCAGCTAGTGCTTTCTCCTCTGCTGTCCCCCATATTGTGTCAGCCTGGTGGAAAGCTTGTTCCAAACGTGGCACTAGCTGCTCAAGGGGGTAATATGGTCCATGTCATGGAGGCGACCAATTCCTGTACTTTGGCCATGTGTACTGATATCCGAGCCCAAAAGTGGTACCATGATTTTTCAGCTGTATTGGTTTGGTGATGCCTTTGAGGTTCTTTCCCAACCCTCTGCCAGGTGCATATCCGGTCCATGCTAGTATGCTTTCTATTTTGTTATTCCACCACTTATCCTTCTCGACTGCATTGACCCATCGATGTGATGATTGGTTTCCCCTCCGAGCCTTCTTCTATGTCCACTGGCCTGGATGGTTTGTCTAGTGTAGATGGGGTTACTTCTATCCCCGTGAATGATCACCTCCTGACGGTTCCATTCAAATTTCACGGCTCGATATAGTGTTGAAGGCACGGCTCCGGCAATATTGATCCATGGTCGGCCCAACAAAAGATTATACGAGGCTGGTATGTCGAGCACTTGGACTTCAACATCAAACTAGGTTGGCCCCATCTGCAAGCAAAGTTTGATTTCCCCGATCGTGGCCCCTGGGACCCATCGAAAGCCTTCACATTCATGCTTCCTACCCATATCTCATGGAAACCTTTGTCTAACCTCTTCAGAGTGTCCAACAGAAAAATATTCAGGCTAGAACATCCATCAACCAGATCCTGGCAATGAACTTGTCTTCAAATTGCACTGTGATATGCATGGCTCGATTGTGATTCAAACCCTCGGACGATAGCTCATCTTCGTGGAAAATAATCTTGTGGATCTCCAGCACTTGCCCAGCCATGTTGGCCATTTCCCCACCAGTTGTGTTATTGGGTACATAAGCATCGCTAAGTAATTTCATCAGAGCGTTCTTGTGTGCCTTTGAATTCTACAAGAGTGACAGGACAAATATCTGCGCAGGGACTTTGTTCAGATGGTCAACAACAGAATATCCCTTTGCTTGTAATTTCCTCCATAGGTCATCTGGCCCGGCCTCAATGATAGGCTGCCTAGTAGTGGCCTCCTTACTTGAACTACCCAGGTGTACCGGTGTATACACTCTTCCAGTTCTAGTCATTCCTTGTGTGGCATCATATTCCTCTATCTTAGTCTTTCCTTTTCACCGAGCCTCGACAAAATAATCCCAAGGTATTGATTTTGAGTTGAATGGGGGTGTGGTTAACACCATCACAGTAAAAGGTGCGACCACTCCTACTTCAAATAGAGCGGAAGTGGCTGCGGGCAGAGCCACTTCTACCTCAAATGGAACTGATACAGTTACCTCAACATCAATAGGTGCTTGAGTCTGAACCATAATAAGAGTAAGTGTGACTACAACCTTAAAGTCATCTCCTTCTCGAATAAGCCCAATCGATCCCTTAGGGTCCCATTCTTCATTTGTCTCTATCACATGTACACCATCGCCTCTATGATCAGGGAGGGGATTGTTACTCAAATTAGGTGCAGCTTCTTTTGCTTGTATGACCTTGTTGCCAATTAACATCTAGATCTTATCATTCATTGTTCGTCACTTAGCAGTGGTGTGCCCTTTCATGCTGGAATGGTACGTACAAGTCTTGTTCGGGTTGACCCATTAGGATGGATTTTTCTAATGTCATAGCGGGAATAGGAGTGACGTAAACTGTGGCTTTTAACCTTTCATAGTTGATCGATGGGCTCGGCAATGGAAGTGTATTTCCTAGGTTGCTTGCGGTCAAAGTTGGGTCTTGGATTATTTTGGGGAGCTGGTAGTGATTGGAAGTAGGATGGTTGGGAGTTATAGGTGCAGTGGACAGTGGCTGGTTGGGAATATCTGGGAGATGAAGGTTGATATGTGGGCGGTAATGCTTGGTATGTGGGTGGTGATGCTTGGTATATGGGAGGAGGTGTTTGGTATGTAGGTGGACGTATTTGATATACAAGTGGAAATTTTGGACCATGAGTCACCATTACTGCCCTAACATCTCTCTTCTTCGATATGTTACCGGATTGTAGTGCCTTAATTGTGGATTGCAGTTTGTTACTGTACCGCTTTTGATTCTTTCCTCGATCCTTTCTCCGAGCCTGATGATATTAGAGAATTTGTGATTTTTGATGACCATCAATCTCTCATAATACTGTGGATCGTATGCCCTGATGAAGAATTTATTTATCTGTTCTTCGTCTAAAGAGGGACTGACCTTGGCTTCTTCCGACCTCCAATGAGTAGCATATTTACTGAAATTCTCAGTAGGTTTCTTCTTGAGATTCAGAATGTAGAAGACATCTGGTCATTCTCGGTGTTAAACTTGAACCGGTCCATGAAATCCGATGCCATGCCTACCTAATTGGACCATTTCTTGGGATTTTGGCTGATATACCAAGATAGAGCATGCCTAGTAAGGCTCCTCATAAAGAGCTTCATCTGGATATTTTCATCTTTCCTGACCCCGACAAGCTTGTCACAATAAGTCCTTAGATGAACCTTGGGATTACTTGTACCATCGAATATTTCGAACTTGGTAGGTTTGTACCCCTCTGGCAGTTCAACATCCGGCTGTATGCCTAGTTCTTCATAGTTCAAACCTTCTATTCCTCTGGCGCCCTCAACACCTTAAACTCAGCTTGTTAACTTCTTGAGTTCTTCAACTACATTTTTAATAAGCAAGTCCTTCTCTGAGGACTCCGGTGAAAAATAGATTTGTTGGATTGAATGAGGTATAGTTTCCACATATATAGGGTTGCTTTAGTGGGTGCTAGGAAGTTGGGTATAGTGATGGTCATTGGTGGAGTTTTTGGGATCGGGAATGAGTGGTGGTGTATTTTGGGGAGTGTGGTAAGTGTTGGCTGGTAGGTAATGAATTGGCTGATGGTGTTGTTACGGAGTTGGTGTTAGTAGTGGATTGATATTTTGGGGTGGAGTTGGGTATTGATTTGGTGCGGTAGGATTTTGTGGCTGTTGGTTTTGTGTATTCTGAGGAGGTGTTGGGTTTTGGTGGACATCGGGGACATTGAGGGTGAGTGAGAGGTTTGCCAAGTTGCGAACCTGCTCAAGTGCTCCTTGCAGTTCTAGTATCTTTTGTTCCAACCTCAAAACCAGGTCATTTGGGGCCGGAGTACTGATAACTAGTAATTATGATGCATTTTACACTCCTTCTTACTTAAGTTTTCATTAGAAATGTGTACAAAATAGTCCCAAAGGCTCACAAGTTGTGGTTGATTGCAGGTTTGATCATCAAGGTGACAAGTTGTCAAAAACCTGCTCAAAAAGGGGAGAAACTTGCATAAGTACCAAGACAAGACCAAGCTCAGTGAAACAAGGCAAGTGCGGTTGCACAGCATTTTGTGAGGTTTGCAAAGATAATGTTCAAAGACTATGTTTTTTAGGCAATCGGGCAATGTGGCCGCAAAAGGTTTTGTGCGGTCCGCATTAAGTTCATTGTGGCTGCACTCGATTTCGTGCTGTCTACAGAGCCAAAGTTCAGAGAGATGAAAATTGGAGGATTATGCCCAATGCGGTCCGCAGTCCATTTTGCGCGGACCATAGTAGAAGCCACCGCGATCGCGGTGCATTTTGTGCGGTCTGCGGTGGCCAAATTTCGAGAGCAGAAAAGTCAAACCAAGAGCCTTAGTACGGCCGCACTCGATCTTGTGCGGTCCGCACTAGCTCCGTTAGGGTATTTTTATCTAGAATTTTTAGCCTAGTGTAAATAGTTTCTTTTCTCATTTTTAGGTCATTAGATAGATTTTGGGACAGAGCTGCGCTCATGAATATTTCTCTTTTACCATTTTGAGTAATTTTAGCTTAATTTCACCATTTAATCTTAAACTTTTATCTAGTAATTATTTATTACGAGTTTTTCTTCATCTATTTCTTTGTTTTCTTCTACAATTATGAGTAGCTAGACCCATTAGCTAGGGTTGTGGCGCAACCCTAGTATGGGTAATTAATGGGTCTTGTGTTTTGATGCTTGATTGTCTATGTGTGTTTGGTATTTGGGCTAATTTAGGGTTTTAATGTTGCATTAGTGGTTGCAAATATTAGTTTATGCCTAGTAGACTTTGGTTGCTCTTGAGAAAGAGAGCATAAGTCCATGAAATTGGTCCAATAAGGAATTGGGGCATAGTCAAGAAATTGATAGCCCCAATTAAAGGGTTAAACCTAGAGATAGTAATACTTGACTTGAACCTCAATTGCTTGCACAAATTTGCATACCCAATTGGTCTTGAGAAAGTCAATTTGGGAAAAATCACTCGAACTACCAAGAGGTATAGAGTGAGTAGAATCTGCAATGATTATATCATACTCCCAAATATGATAATCTAGCCTTAGACTCGAGAATCCATCAATTAGACACCTAGGAGATAGCCACTACCCTAGTGCCGTTTATCTATTTGATCAAATCTCAATAGTTTAATCTTAGCATTACTTGGTCTAATTTAGCATTGTAGTATTATAAAATTAGAATTAAATTCAAAACCAAAAATGTTTAGAAGTGCAATTAGGAACAAATATGCAACTCCTCTTTAGATAGAAACTCAACTCCAATATCTAGCTCCCTGTGAAAATCGATCCCGATCTTCTCGGGTAAAAGCTGCTTCAACCTCTCTTACTACTTAATAGTAGTACAGGGTTGGCCTCGATCATTTTTTGGCACTGTTGCCGGGGAGCTAACGGTTTTAGATATCTATCTAAATAGTTTTGTGTATTGTTCTTCTTTCCTTCTATGTTACTAATTTGTGTGTGTTACAACTCCAGGCACAAAATGGCAGCAAACAACAATGACCCTCTTGGAAATGTGAATGTGGGGAAGGACGTAGATGATGTCGGAGATGATGAGGTACCTCTTGTACCTCAAGCAAAAGGTAGAGGCCGCCAGGCCAATGCTAATGAAAATATTCCAGACCCTCCTCCGCAACCTCCAAGAGTGGCTCCGAGAGTTCTCCCAAACCAAGGCTATGCAAGTGAAATTGTCCCACCCCAAATCCGAGCGGGCAATTTTCAAATTACCAATGTGATGTGGACATTTCTGGAGCAGCGTGGGTATTTCACGGGTGCTGCCAATTACAATGCTTACAAGCATATCAAAGGGTTCGTGGATACCCGTTGGGGGAGCAAGCAAACTAATGTGTTCGAGGAGCACTTCAGCTGAGACTATTCCCATTTCAGTTAGAAGGAAGGCGTTGGATTGGCTTGAGCGACTTCCCAACCATTCCATCACTTCTTGGGATGAATTGGCGGACAAGTTCATTGCAAAGTTCTTCTCACAAGGGCATATGGCAGCATTGCGGGATAATCTTAGCCTTCATGCAAGAGCCCACCGAACCATTGCATGAGATTTGGGAGAGATATAGAACCATGGTGAAGGAATGCCCCAACACTGATATGATGCAGAATATGTTGCAACAGACTTTCTACCGGCCATCAACACAACAATTCAATGCATAGTGAACCAAGTTGCTAGGGATAATTTCATGAAACTGACTTATTATGAAGCTTGTGTCATTCTTTAAGAGATGGCTGACTCGTCCTCCGCTTGGCAAAGCACAGCCAATGTGCCCCAGGGTGACCCCATAGTCATCATTTTACAAAGAATTACATGATCATAAGCGATAGCTAAATTGAAAACAACCATGAACCAGCTAGCAAAGGCACAGTTGCAACAAGTTCAAAATCTTCTCCAAGTGAATGGCATGGAGGGTGTTAACATGCTAGTGAACAAATGAAGATCAAGAGGTCAATAAAACCAAGGGAGTTCAGATCAATTTGACAATGATTGTGGCGGATTCCAAGATGATGGTTATGATGGGAAGAATGAAGAGGTACAATAAGTGAACAATTATCAATACTAAAGGGGAAATTCTTCGAACCAACAACAATAGAGACCCCACAGCAATTGGGGCAATCAACAACAAGGCAACGGTAATTGGGGGAACAATAACCAAAATTCCAATTAGGGAAATTAAAACAATAATTAAAGCAATCAGGGTAATTCGAATGGAAACAACAACAACTGGGATGGTAATAATAATCAAGGTGGATGGAATAATGAAAATCAAGTAAATCGGGGTCAAGGCTTTCAAAGGCCCCTAATGTACCAACAACCGAACAATCCACCCCCATTTCCATCCAAAGAGCCTAGTTCTTCCAACAATGATATAGGGAGAATTGAAATAATGTTCGAACAGATGATGAAAAAGAGTGCGGATTCCGATGCTTAGTTGTTGTTCCACAATACTTCCATTAGAAATTTGGAGGTTCAACTAGGCCAAATCTCACAATCCTTGAATACTCGCCCTAAGGGGGCTCTACCAAGTGATACGGTAGTCAACCCGAAGGGTGGGAAAATCTTGTTATGGCGGTAACTACAAGGAGTGGAAGAGGAGGTGATGTGAATACCTCAAAACAAAAGCAAATTTTGAGTGATGAAGTTGAGTTGCAAGACGATGACAGTCCTTTGGTGGTTGAAAATGTGATTGATGAGAATGTGAATAAAGAAGTGAGGAATGATATTCAAGATGCCAAGGTGGAAACTTAGAACGATGTGAACCTATCTAGGGGACATGTAATAGACATGTCGGAGCTGGTTGTGCCTAAAGCCAAGTCTCCCTTGCCAAGTCCACCTCCACCTTATCCTCAAAGGCTTCCAAAGCACAAAAATGAGAATACGTTTAAGAAGTTCATTGAAATGATGAAGAGCTTATCCATTAATGTGCCTTTGGTGGAGGCTCTAGAACAAGTGTCGGGCTATGCTAAATTCATGAAGGACTTGGTGACAAAGAACCGATCCATGGATTGTGAAACTACAAGATGACACACCAAGTTAGTGCAATTGTGCACTCAATGTCCCCGAAGCTAGAAGATCCCGGTGCTTTCACCATTCTTTGCGCCATCGGGAGTGCAGACTTTGCTGAGGCTCTATGTGATTTAGGGGAAAATATCAACTTGATGCCCTAATCAATTTTTAAGACTTTCGGTATTGGGAAATCAAGGCTGACTTCCATGAGATTGTAAATGGCGAACAGAACTATGAAGAGACCATTGGGTATTATTGATGATGTTCTTGTCCGGGTGGACAAATTTATCTTGCCAGCTAATTTTGTGATCTTGGATTTATAGGTAGATTATGAAGTTCCGATCATATTGGGAAGACCTTTCTTTACTACGAGGAAGGCCTTAGTTGATGTGGAAGCAAGGGAACTCACCTTCCTGATGGGTAATGAGAAAGTGATCTTTCATGTGTGCTAGTCAATGAAGAAGCCCAACAGTTCTTAGGTGTGCTCTTTTGTGGATCTTATCACGACAGTGATAGTTGATGATACTAGTGAAGTGGTCAATGTGGAGGACCCTCTAGAGGCCGTATTTTTTAATCTTGATGTCAATGATGATGAGGGACGAGTGGAGTGCGTGAATGCTTTACATGGGATGGGCTCTTACTCATATGAGCCTAGAAAACTATCTTTCGACCTTGAGAATAGGTATACTATATCAACAAAACCTTCAATTGAAGAGCCTCTGGTGTTGGAGTTGAAGCAGTTGCCTCCACACCTCAGGTATGAATTCTTAGGCCCTAGTTCAACTTTGCCGATTATTCTTTCTTCTTGTCTTACTAACATGCAAGTTGATGCCACATTGGCAGTGCTTCAAAAGCGGAAGAAGGAAATTGAATGCACTTTAGCTGATATTCAGGGGATAAGCCCCGCATTTTGTATGCACAAGATTATTCTTGAAGATGATGCAAAGCCCTCCTTGGAACACCAAAGGAGGTTGAATGAAGCAGTGCAAGAAGTTGTGAAAAAGGAGGTGATCAAGTGGTTAGATACCGGGGTTGTGTACCCCATCTCTGATAGCTCTTGGACTTCACTGATGCAATATGTACTGAAGAAGGGTGGTATGACCGCGGTTACAAATTCGCAAAATAAGTTGATTCATACCAGAACACTCACCGGTTGGAGGGTATGAATGGACTACCGCAAATTGAACAAAGTGACCCGCAAGGATCACTTTCCATTACCTTTTCTTGATCAAATGTTAGACCGATTTGCTGGGCATGCCTTATACTGTTTCTTGGATGGATATTCTAGATACAACCAAATCTTGATTGCTCCGAAAGATCAGGAGAAGACCATATTCACTTGTCCATATGTCACCTTTGCATTTTATAGTATGCCTTTTGGGTTCTGTAATGCACCGGCTATATTTCAGCGGTTTATGATGGCCATTTTCACCGATATGGTGGAAGATATTGGAGGTGTTCATGGATGACTTTAGTGTTGTGGGTGATTCATTTGATGCATGATTGAGAAATCTGGATAGAGTGTTGGCCCATTGTGAAGAAATCAATCTTGTTCTTAATTGGGAGAAATGCCACTTAATGGTGGAAGAGGGCATAGTTCTTGGGCATAAAATTTCAAAGCATGGTATCGAGGTGGACAAAGAAAAAATTGATGTGATTTCAAGCATCCCTCCCCCTACCTCTGTCAAGGGAGTTCGAAGTTTTCTTGGTCATGCGGGGTTCTACCGGTGATTTATTAAAGACTTTTCGAAGGTAGTGAATCCCCTATGCAAGCTATTGGAAAAAGATTCCAAGTTCGTGTTCGATGAGAGATGTATGAAAGCCTTTGAACTTCTCAAGAACAAGTTGACCACGACTCCTATCATTACCGCACCTAATTGGAGCTTGCCCTTTGAGCTCATGTGTGATGCGAGCGATGTTGCGGTTGGGGCAGTTTTGGGTTAATGAGTGAACAAAATGCTTCATCCAATGTACTATGCGAGCATGACTATGAATGATAGTCAAGTGAACTACACGGTAACTGAGAAAGAGCTTTTGGAGATTGCGTACGCAATAGAGAAATTTGGGTCGTATCTTATGGGTGCCAAAGTCATAGTCCATATCGATCATGCCACACTCCGGTACTTGATGATGAATAAAGATTCCAAAGCTAGACTGATGTGATGGTTCTTGTTACTTCAAGAGTTTGATTTGGAGATTTTGGACCGGAAGGGTAGTGAAAGCCAAGTGGCAGACCACTTGTCCTACTTAGAGGAGGAGGGGAGGGCTCGTGATGGCCTAGAGATCAATGACTCATTTCTCGATGAACAACTCCTTGCGGTGTCGGTGAATGGTATTCCATGGTTTGCGGATGTTGCTAATTTTCTTATGACTGGTATAATCCCATGTGAGCTCTCTTCTAACCAAAGGAAGAAGCTCAAACGGGATAGTTTGGATTTCTTTTGGGATGAGCCGTACTTGTTAAATATTTGCACGGATGGTGTGATCCAAAGGTGTGTCCCAGAGGAAGAGCAATTGAGTATATTGGAGGCTTGTCATTCCTCTCCTGATGGTGGCCATCATGGCGGGGTGATGATGGCTTTCAAAGTTCTTAGTTGTGGGTTTTATTGGCCAACTTTATACAAATATTCAAGTGAAATTATGAAGAGGTGTGATGAATTTCAACGAGCGGGGGGGATCTTGAAGAAGAATGAGATGCCTCTAAATACCATTCTTGAAGTTGATATCTTTGATGTATAGGGAATTGATTTTATGGGCCCGTTTGTTAGCTCGTGTGGGAACACATATATTCTTGTGGTGGTGGACTATGTTTCAAAGTGGGTTGAAGTCGTGTCTTTACCCAACAATAAGGCCCGGAGTGTTGTTGCATTTCTCAAGAAGATCATTTTTACAAGGTTTGGCACTCTTCATGCAACCATAAGTGATGGGGGTCCCATTTTCTGTAATAGAGCTTTTTACACTTTGCTTGTAAAGTGTGGTATCAACCACAAAGTTTCTACTCCCTATCATCCTCAAGGGGGTCGCCAAGTTGAAGTCTCAAACAAGGAATCAAAAGTATATTGTCAAAGACGGACAATGTAAATAGGACCAATTGGCCAAAGAAGTTGGATGATGCTCTATGGGCTTATAGGACTGCTTCCAAGACTCCGATTGGTATGTCTCCGTATTGGTTGGTGTTCAAGAAAGCGTTCCATCTTCTAATTGAGTTAGAGCACAAGGCCATGCGGGCTTTGAGGAAGTTAAAACTTTAATGGGATGTGGCAGCAAATCTTCGTGTGGAGTAGCTTAATGAACTTGATAAATTCGAATACCATGCCTACTCCAGTTCATCCTTCTACAAATACAAGATTAAGTACTTTCATGATAAATATACTCATTGCAAGGAGTTCAAGGTGGGTGATGTGGTTCTCTTGTTCAACTCTCGGTTACGTCTGTTTCCGGGAAAGCTTAAGTCAAAATGGAGTGGATCTTTTGAAGTTGTGTTTGTGACTCTGTTTAGTGTACTTGACTTGAAGAACAAAAATGGTGAGGTTATTAGAGTTAATCGGCACATGGTCAGGCACTACTTGGGCAAGATTTATTACACCACGTGGTGGCGCTTCTCCATCTAAAGTGATTTGATGATAACCTACGTCGTACCATGACGTTAAATCAGGCGCTTCTTGGGAGGCAACCCATGTGTATTTCTTTTTCTTTTTCTTTGTTTTTCTTTGTAGTGTAGGGTTTATTTTTGGACTGACTGGTTGTGAGATGTTGTAGGATTGTATTGATGCAGTGCTAGAAAAAGTTGGAAAATGACCCCTCTCTGAAGTTGTCAATACGGACCGCACTCATTTTGTGCGGCCGCAAAAACCTTTGTGCGGGGGAAAGAAATCAATACGGAACGCACCGGTGATTTGACAAAAGTTGGGGTTCTCTGAAGTTTACCACCATGGCCGCATTGCATTTTGTGCGGTCTGCGGTGGTCCACTGCAGCTACATGGCATTTTGTGCGGTCAACAATGGTCAATTTGTCAATGCCCTTTGCTTTCGAGCACCGCGGTGGGTAGGTAAGCTGGGCCCCAAGACATTTTCTATAAATAGGACTTGAGGCCCTCCTTTTGAACTTTTCGAACCCTTTACTCTCAAAGCTTAAAAAAATCATTGTCCCCCTCTCTCTCTCTTGCACGTAATCAACCACTAAGGCTTAATCATCATCTCAGTATCTTACTACTGGTACTTTAATCTCTTTTCAATTTTTTAATTTTATTATTTTCATTAAATTTTGTTTTCTTAGTTCTTCTTTTTCCCTTCCCGTTATTCTTTCAATAGTGTAGCTTAGGTTAGTTATTTTTTGTTTAAAAGTAGGTTTAGGTAATTAAATCACTGAACCAACACTTAGGGACCTATCAATAGGTGTAAAATTGGACTAAAATTGATCAACACTTGAACCATAGATTAGTATTGTTGTTGGGCATTCAGTGCAGACCGCGGTGGATTTTGTGCGGTTCACGGTGCCCCTGTGCGGTCCATAATGGTATTTTGTGCGGAATGCAATGGTATTTTTTGTAGACCGTATTGACAAGTTTTAAAAGCTAAACATGCGAGGACCACGGCCGCACTGCATATTGTGCGGTCCGCGGTGGCTCAATGCGGACCGCAATGGCATTTTGTGCGGTCTACAGTGCATAGATTCAGAGAGTGGGTAGTCTGAATCCCACCTCTGTGCAGACCATATTGCATTTTGTGTTGTCCGCAATGGCCTCTGTACGACCGCACTGCATTTTGTGCGGTTTGCACTCTATAATAACTGAAATGTCTACAACATATTTCTTTTACTACAACTTTGAATTCCATTGTGTATATTGAGACTAACAAAGCATGACTAAATTTGTTTGCAGACAATGGTAAAATCAAGAGGCAAGGGTGCTAAACAACCAGGAAGAGGAGAGTTCTCCTGGGTAGGAAACAAAAAATTATAAGGTTGACCCCACAAGCTCGACAAAATATTAAGAACACAAGGAAACTCATTAAAGTTGCAGACAAAGCAATTGATCAGTCGGGGAGTTAGTATGAGCCCTCCCGGGAGGCATCTTCAGACTCCGTGCAAGAATGTGTTCCTGACTGTCCCCGCAAGACAGACACACCTCTAGCATCCCCCACTACTCAAGCTTCAGTGCATGTATCTTTTGGGTCGTCTGAGGGCTCAGCTGAAGGCAGTGGGGATGAGTACTCCACCTCTCCAACAGCTTCATTATCCGGAGAGGGTGCAGTAAGAGAAGAATGGGAAGAAGTAGAAGGTGGCGAGCCCCAAGTAGGTGGGGTGGATAGGACTAGGAACCCGGAAGCATGGAAGGACCAGTTCATGAGTGATATTGCCTACCACAAATTTAGAGAGTGGTGGCCCGGGAGGAAACTAATACCCGAGCGGAAATTCATTTTCATGACCTCGAGCCTCACAACCCCAATGTGTTGAGGTAGTTCAGTGTGAGAGCGGGATGGGACTATTTCATAGGCCAGGTGAGAGATGCCAATGAGCACTTGGTAACGAAGTTCTACACAAATGTGGCCTACATAAAAAAGGGCACCACAGTCACCAAAGTGCGAAACTTGAAGGTCAAATTTGATGGCAAAATAATAAATGACTATTTGGGTTTTCTGGAGGAGGATGGGTCCCTATACTTGGAGAAGATGAACTTGGGTGAAGAAGCCCGTCTGTGGTTGGTGGAGTACTTAGCGATCTCATGTACCACCCCTAGTGGTTGACTGTGGGGATGAAGATATTGAAGAGGACATTGAACTTTGAGGTCAAGGGGCATGACACATTCGTTTGCAGCAGACTAGACCCTACTACCCACGACAACTAACTCCCTCTTCACCAGTAAATATTGGTAGCGTCAATTATGGCAGGGTAACCGATTAACGTCGGGAATGTGATGTACTGGGTCATTACATGGATGGCGAATGAAGGTGAAATAAACTATTTATGACCATGTACCTAGAATACTTAGAGGTAGAAAATTAGAATATTGACATGAAGATGAGGCCAAAGGCACCGTTCTCCTAGTACAGCCGGTAGAGTGATGACAACCCTAAAGGCGAGCATGGCGAGAAAAAAGCTGCTGCTCCAACTGGCCAGTCTGAAGAGCCAGCAAGGGTAGTGGCTCCCTACTTATCCTCCTTCCGTTTTAGCAGAAATGACTTCAGGTCCATCCACTTCTGTAGTGCCAGACATACCCACCACCACTGCATAGCGAATAACTACATACCATTTGAGCCAGGCCCTTGCCAGCATCAAGAACTAGATGTAGACAACTTCTTCTAAGTTGTCTGTTCTATCTACTACGGTGGTAGCCTAGTTAGCACCTCCCCCTCCCCAGGTCCTAGTCCATTGAGGACACTCTCAAGGATCTTCTAGACAACCAGAAGAAGATTCTTGAGAACCAGAAATTGCTTACAGATGTTGTTGCTTCACATGGGAGGGCATTGAAGGAACTTGCAAAGGAGTCGAAGAATATGAGAAAGACTCGGGCTTCGAAAATATCCATGAAGGAGTTACGGGTAGAGGTTGATAGGCTGAAGGCGGATCACTTTCCTTTGGATTTGCAATTGCAGGACCCAGCACCAGAAGCCCAGCCACAGTCAATGCCACATCCTGAGAGGCCTCCCAAGAGGCGGAGCGTGATTCCATGGTCCGACGATACAGTCATTCAATTGGCGGACCCACAGGATGGTTCATCCATCTGGCCTTAGGATGCAGCCCAGGAGCTAGTACAGGTTCTGACCCAGGTCCTAGAAACAGAGCCAGAGATCGCAGGGAGCCAGTCTCAGGTTCCCGAGCATACAGAGGACCCAGGGACCCAGACTCAGTACCCCATACAGATGGATGACCCGTAGGGAGTTTCTTTTTCCTCTTTTCCTCTATTTTTGGTGCTTATTTTTCTTAGTTGGCATTGAGGCAATGCCAGCTTTCATTTGAGGGGGTAGGCCCTACTTTGATTTAGATGACTATATATATATATATGAAAGATTTTATGATTTCTTTCTTTCTTTTTTATCTTTGGTATGTATATAATTTCAGTATATAAAAGTTATGTTACATTGTATATATCCATCTCCCTTATTATATATTCGATTAAACCCCCTCTTGTATATATTCATTTTACTTCCCACAGTTTCTCTTTCCTAGCTTCTTATTGATATTCGTTGCTTCTTGTTTTGAATTTTTGCAATAAGCCTTTGGTTTTCTTAATGCCACGGTTCTTTCCAAAGGTGAAATTTATATGAACCAGGTAGCTCTTCCCGATGATGGATGGCATGACAAATTTCTTAAGGGTTTAAGTATGTTTTTCTTTTCTTTTTTGCTTTTTAGTAGTTAGTGGTAAGGGTGCCTCAAGCAAAGATTCACTTGGGCCTAGCACATTTTCCTTTGATCTTATGGTCAAAAACAAATCGTTGTGTATGGATGGAAAAAGTTGTGACCTAGAGACTCTTGTGTTGGCCGATAATCATCAAGTGGTTTTTCAGGACCATTGTGTGCTCAAATCTTATCTAAGGTTATTGTGGACCCCCGACTCTGTGTATTAGCAATCCCATAGCTTGTGTGGTGAGAAATTGCATTGCAAGTCCCAGTCCCGAGCCATTGGTCTATAACTTGCCCTGAATGTTTGTCTAGGCAAAATCCTAAGTGAAATTTGACTTGAGACATGATTATAGGCTCTCCTTGATCCAACTGATAGCTTGAACACTTCCATAGACTACCAATGATAAAATCCCTAGTCAACCCTTTTGAGCCTTAAACCTTTTTCCTTCAAGAACCACGATACAAGCCTTTAACCGTTCTAAAGATACCCTCTATTGGCACTCGATCTTTCCTTAGCACATGGAAAAAGTATAAGTTTGGGGGGATATACAAGGATTGCAACAAAGTGGTAAAAAGGCACAAAATGACGAAAAGAAAAGGCAGTGAAAAAGAAAGAAAAGCAAAAAGACAAAAAGAATGTTCAATGTAGAAATGAATAAAGGGATTCAAGAAAAGCAAAAGGATGAAAGGTGTAGAAAGTTGAGAAAGGAGAAAAGATTTGAAATGAACAAGAAAGAGTGACAATATGTCTCTCTAACCCCTTAGAAAGAAGTGAAATGACTTAAAAGGTCAAGTGAATAAGTGCTAAATAAAACAAAAGAAGTGCTAAAGGGAAGATGGAACCTACTTAGACCAAAAATTTCCTACCCTGAATCAAAAACCTTCACTATGTCTCCACAAAAGCCATATATGATCTCTAGTGGAATGCAGCTTACATTAGTGGTGACTCACATAAGGGGCAAACATATGGTACTTAGAGCCGGACTTGTGACTTTTTCTTGAGAGAGATGAGTGTATTTCTATTAACCTCGTTCTGAGTGCTACTATCTTAAAGGTGAGGTTTGCTTAGGGACAGTCGAGGATGTGTGAGTTTGGGTTCCACAATGACCAAAGTAATAGAATGAGTTTCCTTGATGTGTTGAGTAAACTTTTGATGCTCTTGTTTTGCACTAAATCCATGGTGTTTAAAGGATTAAATGTGGTTAATGATTCATTTGAATTGAGGACAATTGTTAGTCTCAATTGAGGCTAGATGAGGTCACTTTAGGTCGGCTGAATTTTTCTTGGATTAACTCTTAAAGGGTGGGTCTTATTTTGTTTGATTGAGGAAGAAGCAAAAGCTTAAGTTTGGGGGAGTTGATAACTAGGGATTATGATGCATTTTACACTCCTTCTTGCTTATGTTTTGATTAGAAATGTGTACAAAATAGTGTCGAGGGCTCACAAGTTGTGCTTGATTGCAGGTTTAATCATCAAGGTGACAAGGTGTCAAAAACCCGCTAAAAAAGGAGTGAAACTTGCAGAAGTACAAAGATAAGACCAAGCTCAGACAAATAGGGCATGTGCGTCGCACACCATTCTTGTGGTTTGCAAAGATGAATTTCAGAGACTATGTATTTCAGGCCATCAGGCACTGCGGCTGCAAAGGGTTTTGTGCGGTCCGCATTGGGTTCATTGTGGCCGCACTCGATTTAGTGCGGTCTGCAGAGCCAAAGTTATGAGAGATGGCAATTGGAGGATTATGACTAATGCGGTCCGCGGTCCATTTTGTGCTTACCGTAGTAGAAGCCACCGCGGCCGCGGTGCATTTTGTGCAGTCCGCGGTGGCCAACTGCAGAGAGAAGAAAAGTCAATCCAAGACCCTTAGTGTTGCCGCACTCAATTTTGTGCGGTCCACACTAGCCCCGCAAGGGTATTTTTGTCCTGAATTTTTAGCCTAGTATAAATAGTTTCTTTTCCCATTTTTAGGTCATTAGATAGATTTTGGGACAGTGTTGCGCTCGTAAACATTTCTCTTTTACCATTTTGAGTAATTTGGCTTAATTTCACCATTGAATCTTCAGTTTTTATCTATTAATTAATTATTATGAGTTTTTCTTCATCTATTTTTTTATTTTCTTCTACAATTATGAGTAGCTAGACCCATTAACTAGGGTCTTGGCTCAACCCTACTGCGGGTAATTGATGGGTCTTGTGTTTTGATACTTGATTGTCTATGGGTATTTGGTATTTGGGCTAATTTAGGGTTTTAATAATGAATTAGTAGTTGCTAACACTAGTTTATGCCTAGTAGACTTTGGCTCTTCTTGAGAAAGAGAGCCTAAGTCCATGAAATTGGTCCAACAAGGAATTGGAGCTTAGTCAAGAAATTGATAGCCCCAATTGAAGGGTAAAAACCTAGAGATAGTAATACCTGACGTGAACCTCAATTGCTTGCACAAATTTGCATACATAATTGGTCTATAGAGTCAATTTGGGAAAAATCACTCGACCTAACAAGAGGTATAGAGTGAGTAGAATTGTGCAATGATTATATCATACTCCCCAAATATGACAATCTAACCTTAGACTCGAGAATCCGTCAATTAGCCACCCAGGAGATAGTCACTACCCTAGTGCCTTTTATCTATTTGATCAACTCTCAATAGTTTAATCTTAGCTTTACATGGTCTAATTTAGTATTTTAGTATTATAAAATTAGAATTAAATTCAAAACCAAAAATTTTTAGAACTGCAATTAGGAACAAATACACAACTCCACTTTAGATAGAAACTCAACTCCAATATCTAGCTCCCTGTGGAAATCGATCACAGCCTTCTCGGGTAAAAGATGCTTCGACCTCTATTACTACTTAATAATAGTACAGGGTTGGACTCGATCAAGTACTACGACCATCTGAAGTCTCTGCGTTCTCAGCATTTTCCTTTCGGATTCCACTTAATCGTCCGTCTTTGTCTTTCCTTTGCCCTTTTTTTTCTTGGAGAAGGAGGAGGTGGAGGGCCTCTAGATCTGGTATGATATGCTGATGATGCCAGTATGTGTGAAACAACCTAAGGGAATGGGAATAACAATAAAAATAAGCAAAAACAAAAGGTAACAAGTCAGTGAGGATTCTGCAACGTTTGCAGTAATTAAACACATATTGCGGAAATACAAATTCGCGTCTTAATTTGGGAGCCTCGTTGTGCATGAGGTTGGCCTAGTGATAAATAAACTTGGAGAACTGTTAATGCCAATAATTGCTTCATTTCATAACATAAAAATAGACAAATCCCAAAACGACACTAAGATAGAAATAAGTCACTACTGGCACTTGGCCTTACTATATTTTAGGAAATAGCAAATAAATCTAGCCTATTTGGTCCTAGAAGGACCTTCCACATATTTGATCTTCTAGACTCCATCATATAGGTCCCCCAGCTCGCGCAGTCCTAGCAGCAAGTAGGTTCTAGCCAAATGTCCTCCTTCGGCCCCTTCAGCGTTCTGGCAATTTTCAACACTCTTTATGACTTTGCCTTCCAGCTCCACTATTTCTCGCTCCAAATATTCCAGTTTCCTATTGGAAGTGATTGCCATATCTTTCCACTTCTTAATCAGCCTTACATTCCTCTCACGTATTTCCCGATGCTCATTCTCAGAGTCATGGACCCTCTTGCGCAGCCTATTGTATTTGACTTGAGCTTCAGCCTCCTCATCTATAATTCTGTTACCTCGATTGGTCCCAGGTGTCACAATCCCTTTTAGATTGTCCTCCAACCATGCTGGGTAGAGAGACTCTCACCCTGCATGATACCTATTTAGCTCAATGGTATTCTTCTCCACAATGATTTTGCAGTGCCACACATGCTGAGCTTGGCACTTGTAGGGGACGTCGTCATCTTGAAAGCCTGCCCTGAAATGACTTATCTTGGAAACCCTTGGTACAACCTATTTTCTGCCTACTTGCCTCATAACCCGCATAGGGACATATGGGTATATCCCTCATAACCCGATCAGCACCTGTCACACCTCCTTTTTACTACTCGCACGGGTATATAACGGAATTTTTCCAATGTAAGTGATATTATTCGAAATGGGATTATTTATATTTAAATTCAGAGTCACCACTTGGGATATTTATCATGGTGTCCCAAGTCACCGGTTTATTTTAAATCTCAAATCGAGAAAATTTTGACTTTATTTAAAAGTCTGCGAAATCAGAAATTCTAGATAAGGAATTCTGTTAGCCCGGGAGAAGGTGTTAGGCATTCTCGAGTTCTGTGGTTCGATCACGGTCGCTTAAACTATTAAAATTGGCCTAGTTATCTGATTAACTACATGTTTTAAACCTATTTTGCATTTTAACTTTTGTGCGCGGCAAAATCAGAAGACTAAATTTCTCACTATCATGACATTTCGGAAGCATGCCCCAAGACCCCGAGGAAGGGAGGCCACGATCGAGTTCTCAGCCTCGGGGCTCGTCGAAGCCCGACTCAGAGGAAATAGGGAGCAAAGCCAGGACAATGGGGAAGCCCCCTAAGCACATGGCTATATCTGACAAGTCTGGTCTACCTAGAGCCTACGCTGAGGCATCGTGTAAAGTCATCCCATCACCATACTTTGTAATAAATATCCATATACTTATAAGCTGAATCCCCCCCCCCCCATATATAAAGGGGACTCAACCTACCTTGTAAGGGACGGATGTTGCTTCATTTCTCCACAAGTGCAATAATCTCTCTCTCCATCTCTCTTTCTCCTAGATTGTTCGTTCTCACTGGCCCCAGGCCTCCTTAGCATTTTATCACTTTCTAATTTGTTCTTCACTACTTTGCTCAGTAATGGTAACTTGAAGCTTTATTCAGCCATATTTCTGCCTTTTATCCCATTCCCAATTACCATCGATAGCTCGAGCTCGGCTCGAACCTTGGCCCCGAGGTATCCGCATGCTGAGTTTGTATCTGGGCAACAGCCCCCTATTGGTTCGGTTACTGCCTCATTTAACTCGCTTTTCATCATTATACTCCACGTTCTTGGCACCAACTGCCCTAAAAAACTAGCTCGGGAATAGATCACGTATTTTTAGAATCTCATTTACAAATTTAATTGTTGTTACCATTTTCACGGTAAACAGTTTGGCACCCACAGTGGGGTTAAAAATAATAATGATTATTTTCTTGCTAGTTTCGTCACATGAACGCGCGTAATCTTTCACACTTTTTCTTGCTCAAGATTTTTTGATTTCTGGTTAATGCCCGGCTCGGTAAGTGAAATCGAGAACGACCACCCCGCAAATCACAGAGAAAATAGTATGGATGTTCCAACGGATGGCGGGACACTGCAGGACCCCGATAACGCATCTAGGTCTGTTCAAGCGGATGCGGGCTTGCACGCCACGCAATGGGTCAACGAAGCCTCGCGCACCAATGATGCCATATAACATGTTAACCAATAGGAAGCCCAAAAAATACCCGCCCGGATAGAACAAGAAGTTAATATTTATATGAAATTTTGCTGGGACGACAGTTGGCTATCGCTTGGCTCCAAAGTCACCTAGAGACTTTCAATGCGGCAACACAGGAAATATATCCTTACGTCGAGCTAGTGTCCGAGAGATCGAGCAATTATGGATCGGCAACCTACCCCACCGCAGTAAGGATGTTGGGGAACCTATTCGAAAGGAATGAATCAGGCTCGTGGAAGCTCTTACAGCAACGGTTTCCCGAAGATACAGTCCCTGGAATTCGCTTCACGAAAATCAGGAATGACGAAACTGTCTAGGTGTGACAAGACCCCGGATTCCTACGGGAGAATCACCAATTACGCATGCTCATCCAGATAGAGTGACCTCCAAAATGTTGGGTCCGAGCCCGTCCCATTGAAGAAATTTGAAAAGATTCTCTTGAAAGAAACCATTGTCATACCTCCTTTTTACGCGCTCTACCCCGGGGGGTAAACGCGAGGGAGTTTTTCCATTTAAAGTGACAATATCCGAAATGGGATTATTTTTGTTTATTTCAGAGCCGCCACTTGGAATAAATTATGGTGTCCCAAGTCACCGATTTATTTAAATCCCAAATCGAGGAAATTTCGACTTTCCAAATGAAGTCTTTCAACCAGAAATTCTAAGTAAGGAATTCTGTTGACCCGAGGGAAGGTGTTAGGAACCCCTGAATCCCGTGGTTCTAGCAAGGTAGCTTAAACTATTATAGATGGCTAAAATATTTGATTTTTATACATGTTTTAACTTATGTACTTTATTAACTTTAAACCGCTTTTATTATTATTTTAATAGAATTGCAACGTCGTAAAAATGCATCTGTGATTGTTAATACATTCCGACTCCGATGAGACTTGGATTTGGCTCACATAAATGTACACCCGTATTTAGGAAGGTAATATTATTAAAATATGTGCCTAAAGCAACTACGCATTTATTATCTTTGAAGAAGACCTGAAATTCGCTAAAACGGTCCTCCTAAACTCTAAGTATCTTTATATAGCATTTATTGAGGACCTCCACGAATTTGTTTATTTTGTTTAGCGGAACTCGTCTCGTTTTACATCCTATAACATTCTTCTATTGATTAGTGGTTTCCATTTCTCAAATTAATCTCGAGTATCCTAGGGTAGAGCAAACTAAAATCTACGCGATTTTGGGCCTATTGGAACGTGCAACAGCCCAACACCAACAATTGTTTAAAAAAACATGCGCAGGTAAGAGAGCCTCATTTTAGTTTCCTCCAGCGACGGGACACGCCACAGTTCGAGTTTGGGTGGTAGCCTCTTGAGGCCTTAAGATACGCTTAACAACATGGGAAAGAAACTATCATACTGCTAGTTTGACCTATACACCTATATATCCAAACTGATGGAATATTAACAACATTTGAAGATTGATGATTAAATTAGCAGTAAAACTAAACAATCGGAAATGCTATAATCCTGGCTAATGCTTACAGTCAGTGCTTTAATCAGATGCCAATACTATATACGTTTACACTTTCTTTTTCCTTTCAACTGGTATAGTGTTTTCCTGAGTTAGCGTTTAGCATGAAAACCGACATTTAGAATTAGTCGAGCATAATCTAACTACCATGGTAATCTAGTAGTCACTTTCTAGATTAATTTAACAGTCCCAACAAGTTAAATGATCCAAAGTTTTTGTACATGATCCAAAGTTTTTGTACACGTCGAGCCTGAACTATACTAATACAATACACGTTTTTTAACAGCAATGTCTAACTACTGAATACAACATTCTAATGAGTATAAATCACAAAACAAACGAGCCATGCTTTATTTCATTTCCATTTTTAACGGCTACATTGAATCAATTGTGAGACGTGTACCTGGTATTCGAACAGACAAAGAAGTAGAGGAAGGTCAGTGGAGGCAAACAACAACGTGAGTAGCAACACAAACAACACAGATTCAGCAAGCCCTATAGAACTAGTAGCAAAAGTAGCAGAAATCCCAGTAAGGATTTAAAACCCAGCAAGAAAAACACAGTAGCAGGTTCCACTACCAGCGAAAGTGTTAAAGATAAACAAAAACAAACAGGCAGATGCAGGAAGGAAGCCCTGAATTTCAGTGGAATAGTGGCACCACATTACTGATTTCGATAATAAGAAGATCTCACTTTTAGTTTTTGCAACTTTCAAACTGACTTCTAATATCCCTAATCCAGTCTATGCAAACCTCTTTAAAGCTGAAATTCTCCTCTTTAGAGGGCTTAGAGAAAACTGAAATTCAGCTAGACCAATGGAAAACAGACCAAAAGTAATCAAACAGTTTTCTTTTAAACTCTCTGATTTTTAGAAACTGGACTCTCTCAAAGACTGGAAAAATCCCCCCTAACTATTCTGAAAACTTTCCTTATATAACCCAAAGGTCTGAACTCTTACAGCCTGTTAAAATGACTCAGCCCTCCCATTTCCCCCACTTCTTTTTGTATAAGTATGGGAAATTGATTTTAAAAAACTTCTAGAGTGCAGAAGCTGTGGAATATCCTGATGTCCAGCAGGTTCCACTAACATATCCCATGTGCGTTTCATCTTTTATTGTTAAACCCATCTTGCCTGTGATTTTCAAACAATAACACCAAAGCCAAACTCAGTTGCTTTCCCTTTTTAATTTTTAAAACAAAGACCCAGCTAATCCCTTTGATTTCCCATAGTAAATGTACTACACAACATGGTATGCCCATTACTGATTCTTCCTATTTACTAAACTAATTCAATAGTTTAATGGTGTATTAGCACTTACTGACAGACTAGACCATTCCCAACTCCTCAAATTCCAAATTACCTACTTCGAGAACTTTACTAGAGATACAGCTATAACCAATTTAAACTTCAATCAAACAATGATTTGGACCAAATTTAACAGTGTCAATAATATCACTGTCCATTGTTCTAACAAACAGACCTATAAAACTAATTGACAATATTCATTTAATCAATTACAATACATATAATCGATAACAAATGATCGACATACAAATCAGTGATTCACAGTCTTTGGGCCAAAACAGGGGAAAAACATAACTAATTATTCGATGATATTAATCGAAGCGAATATGTATACTATAACAGACACATTTGATAAACAATCAGAAGCAACAAATTGATCAAATAAAATGTCTTTAAAGGGAAGAATAGAAAAATTAACAAAAATCGAAAAAGATAAAATAACAACAAAGATTGAACTTACAAACACATAAATAAAGATAGAAGAAAAAGAGAAGAAATGCCTCAAAAAGAAAATCAGAAACAAAATGGACTTGGACATAATTCGGACTTGAAACTTTGAGGCCAAACGGACCTTAATGAAGTGTTCTCAAGTGAGAACACTTCGACTAAGGTCCATTGAACCATCAAAAATCTTCGAACAGGCTCGAATCTCTTCTAAGGTTCTTGGGGCTCAGGTTGGGGTTCAAGTGGTTTGGGCTTGATTCTAACCAAACCAGTGTTGGTTTGGTTACGAGGGAGGTCAGGGCAAGGTCCAGTATCATTTTGGGGCAAATTGGGATTGTTTTGTATTATACTCGAATCTTCGATTAAAGATTCGAGAAGCTACGGGATGATTCGAAGCAAAAGGGGCAAGGATTTGGAGGGGGGGATCAGGGCGGTTCAGGGGTATGAGTTTGGCAGGCATTGGCTTCGTCGCTGCCGGGATTCCGGCAAAAGAGAGGGGTGGCGGCTAGGGTTTGGCTAAAGGGGGACGAAAGAGATGACTGGGGTCTGAAGTGGGCGAAATGAAATAGGGGAACGGGTTAGGGGGTTTTGGTACATTAAAATTGCAAGAATTAATTTGGGTTGTTGGATCACGAGAATCCAACGGCCAAGATCATTATGGTAACGAAAATGGGGTCGTTTCGGTTTAAGTGGGGCTGGTCCGATGGGTTAACGGGTCAGGGGTCGTTTGGACCGGGTGAGATGTGTGTTTTGGGCCTGGAATTTGGTCAAAAATGAGGTGGCCCAATCTGATTTTGTTCTTTCTCTTTATTTCCTTTATTTCCTAATTAATAAAACTAAAAAAAAAATCTAAATCACAAAAATACTAATTAATTCCTAATTGTAGAATTGAGTCCTAAACGCAAATGTAATATTTTTTCGTATTTTAATTAATTTAAACAGATAAACACACACACACAAATGCAAACAATGGGAGTAAAAATAGCACAAAATCCACACAAATTGCAAACAACACAAAACTATTTTATTTTGAATTTTTGGGAGTGATCCTCACATAGAGAAAAAATCACGTGCTCCCAGCTACCCCTCTTTGCGCGTAAACACGAAGAGTTTTCGTGCAAAGATAAATGAGTGGATACGAGCGATTTTTGCCCATGCGAGTACTCCTTGTGAAGCATTTTTTAAAGAGTTTGACCGAGCCTTTGCTTCGGGAGGCCTCCTACATATCCCTGGCTAAAAGGGAATCAGGTCAATGTAGTTCGGGAAGTTTTGGTAGCTGGGACTACCATGGAGCTGTGATCTTGCTGTTATTGTTGCTGCTACCTCTTACTGACCTCCTTATTACATCAAAAGGGAAATCGAAGTAAGCTAGCTATGTCTATCAACTATGAGTTACAAGATTCCTATCTATAATTCTTTTGGAACTTGATCTTGAGCCTTAGCTGATTTTGCTGTAGATTTTGATCTGAATCTCGATGCTCGCGAGTTGTAGGTGCTTGTTTCTTTCCGCAGCATTTGAGCAAAATAGGATTGGCGAGGTTTGCGACTTCTATCAGATTCCGGGTAGTTCGCCCTTTTTTGTTTGCTCCAATATTTGAGCTCACCTTCCTTTGCTTTTCTTTTTGTTCTTTTCTTCTTTTCTTCATTCTGGATTGAGACTCATTCGGTAGGCCAATCAAATCATGTTCCTCGAGGTCAAACCTGCTTAAGACATCAAAGACAAACAAACGAACGAAACTTTCTGCCCCAGTTTTGACTAGGGAAATTTTGTGAGTTAGTTGTGACACATATCTAGACAGTATCCTTGTGAATGGATCCAGGTTGTGCTAGGAAATAGCCGGGTTATGCCGGGATTTGGGAAGAAAAAGGCTCCTTGGGTTATGCCAGGGAGATCCGTGGGTTATGCCGGGATTTGGAAAGAAAAAGCTCTTTGGGTTATGACAGGGAGATCCACGGGTTATGCTGGGATTTTGGAAAGAAAAAGCTCCTTGGGTTATGCCAGGGAGATCCGTGGGTTATGCCGGGATTTGGAAAGAAAAATCTATTTGGGTTATGAGAGGGAGATCCACGGGTTATGCCAGGATTTTGGAAAGAAAAAGCTCCTTAGGTTATGCCAGGGAGATCCGTGGGTTATGCCGGGATTTGGAAAGAAATAGCTCTTTGGGTTATGAGAGGGAGATCCACGGGTTATGCCGGGATTTTGGAAAGAAAAAGCTCCTTGGGTTATGCCAGGGAGATCCGTGGGTTATGCCGGGATTTGGAAAGAAAAATCTCTTAGGGTTGTGAGAGGGAGATCCACGGGTTATGCCGGGATTTTGGAAAGATAAATCTCCTTGGGTTATGCCAGGGAGATCCGTGGGTTATGCCGGGATTTGGAAAGAAAAAGCTCTTTGGGTTATGAGAGGGAGATCCACGGGTTATGCCGGGATTTTGGAAAGAAAAAGCTCCTTGGGTTATGCCAGGGAGATCCGTGGGTTATGCCGGGATTTGGAAAGAAAAGCTCCTTGGGTTATGCCAGGGAGATCCGCAGGTTATGCCAGGATTTGGAAAGAAAAAGCTCCTTGGGTTATGCGAGGGAGATCCGCGGGTTATGCCGGGATTTGGAAAGAAAAAGCTCTTTGGGTTATGAGAGGGAGATCCACGGGTTATGCCGGGATTTGGAAAGAAAAAGCTCCTTGGGTTATGCCAGGGAGATCCGCGGATTATGCCGGGATTTGGAAAAAAGCTGCTTGGGTTATGCCAGGGAGATCCGCGGGTTATGCCGGGATTTGGAAAGAAAAATATCCTTGGGTTATGCCAGGGAGATCCACGGGTTATGCTGGGATTTGGAAAGAAAAAAGCTCCTTGGGTTATGCCAGGGAGATTCGCGGGTTATGCCGGGATTTGGAAAGAAAAAGCTTCTTGGGTTATGCTAGGGAGATCCGCGGGTTATGCCGGGATTTGGAAAGAAAAGCTCCTTGGGTTATGCCAGGGAGATCCGCGGGTTCTGCCGGGATTTGGAAAGAAAAAGCTCCTTGGGTTATGCAAGAGAGATCCACGGGTTATGCTGGGATTTGGAAAGAAAAAGCTCCTTGGGTTATGCCAGGGAGATCCGCGGGTTCTGCCGGGATTTGGAAAGAAAAAGCTCCTTGGGTTATGCCAGGGAGATCCGCGGGTTATGCCGGGATATGGAAAGAAAAAGCTTTTTTTATTTTTTTATTTTTTTATTTAGCAACAGCGCATGAAAGAGTTAGAGGAGAAACTTCCCTTTTGGTTGATTCTTTGCTACAAAGGTGTTCTAGCGCTTGCGCTTTGTTTTTCTCTTCTAGGTTGCGTCCGTTTCTTGTACAGTCGCCTGAAATACACTTGCTTCAACTTTCAACAAATAACAAATTGTTAGTTTGAAGCGGGTGTTGGTTTTGCGGCCATGATCATCTCAATTGCTTGATTGCATTCCCCTTTCCGTGGAGAACTTTGTTGTTTGCCGATCTAGAGAGAGGAATTCTTTCAAACTTGACAAAACTCAAACTTTTATTCTTTCATGATGACTTGCCCGTGCAAGTGTTTGCTTCTCCCACCTCATTCTGCTCTCGAAACCGTTGCCTTTTCCTTTCTTTTCCAACGGTTTTACTCTAGAGATAATCAGATATCATGATCAGTCGGGATTGGACTGATACACCACTGAGGCTGGGTATCTTCTTTGCCTCTTGCCGGACGAGACTCTGTGAAGCCGGTCCTGTCACCTTTTCCTTTGTAACAAGTTTCGGAATTTAGGGTTAAGCTGAAAGGAATTCAAGGAAAAGCAAACTGAGAGTGGGAAAGATGAATAAAAAAAGAAAAAATAGAAGCATCCCTTTCAGGGGAAAAGAAGGACATATCTGGGGTGTGTGCTGACTTCAAATAGACATGACATGCTTCTTGGATTGGATGCCTGACCCGCACCAACTTCCGACTTCTTACGAATCCATTGAATCACATTTCTGAACCAGGGAACCTTGCCAGGACTTCTAGTGATGAGATACCCTCTTTTTCGGCCAATAGCGCCCTTTGCGGGTTTTCACTGATAGACCTCTCTCGTTTATCTTCTCAACATCGCCCGATAGTGCTCTTTGTGAGTTTTCACTAAACGGACTCTCTCATTTTGGTTTCTCTACTCCCGTCGCCTCATGGTGCCCGAAGGTTTTCACCGATAAGACTCTCTCATTTATTTCTTTCAAACTCAGCTCTCACGCCTTTGGCAATAGATCCGAAGGACTTGCACTTGGTCTTTTTTTTTTTGGGAAAACAGGAATTGTGGACGGGATTACAACTTTGGAATCATTTGGTAAGCTCATGGTCGAACCATTATAATATCTGCCCCA
>MU720957.1:2342-21647 GCA_026770625.1 Nicotiana glauca
AAATATTTATTAGCATATTACTTTATTTAAATTTTTCTCTGAAAGTTTTTTTATTTCTTTATTTTCTTTTTTTATTTTAAAATAATTTTTAAAACTCCAATTTGAAACTATTCCCAAATTTGAATTGGCAATTCATTATTTTTTAATTTCATTTTTTATTTTAAAATTATTTTAAAACTCCAATTTGAAACTACTTCCCAATTTGAATGGGTAGTTCTTCTCTTTTTTCATTTTGTATAGCTACTTTTTTTTTGCCTTTTATTTTAAAATAATTTAAAAACTACAACTTGAAACTACTCCCACCCAATTTGAATAGGTAGTTATTTTTTTATATATTTATTTTTATTTTTTATATTTAATTATAAGATAATTATATTTATTAATCAAAATAAAGTAACCAATTAATATATATATATATATACACACACACACACACATATATATATATATGTGTGTGGTAGTTTTTTATTTTAATTTATTATTTTCGTTTTTTATATATATTTAAATTCAAAAATAATAACCAATAACTAATTATAAACTAAATAACTAATTATGCCATGTGGAATTTTTTTAGGTTGCCACTTGGCTTAAGGAGAAGGCTTTTTCCTCTCCTTTTAATAATATATAGATATTACATATCCACTGGTTATTGTGAGTTTAAGAGATTAGGTAAGCTGCTATTTGGGTTAATTCTTCGTAATTTTTAATTTTAAACGCGGTGAGGAATTTATAATATTTTTTGATATTCTAGTAATAATTTTTCACATGCATATTTATAATGTATGGTGCATTCGCCTCCAGAAATCTCCTACAAATCTAACGAAAAAGAAAAATCCCGTTGTCTACTTCAAAGAAACAAGATCTGGAAAGACAAAGAATTGACGAAGAAATCGACGCTAAAATTCGAAGTACCATTTTCCTCGCCTTTAGATTAGGAAATTGCCTTACTGCCTAAGCTATTTGATTATTTATTTCTTTATTTATATGTTTATTCATTTACTAATTTATTCCGCATCATATAGTCCACATCAAAAATAGTTCATAATAATCTGCTCTCAGCTCTATTAAGACTCAAAATTTGAAGTTAATGAGTTCTACAAAAATAATTGGATTTAATCAAATATTTATAAATATTTAATAGATAGAAGGTTTCGACAAAGATTACTAGATTCTCATGAACTTGTAACCAACCATTGAGATCCGCCCCTGGCTCCACCTCAAATACAATACATTGTTCGTCATTAGACGAAGCCCCCGGTAGTCTAACTGCGTACAGAAAAGGCATTTACATGGGAGAAATTAAAAAATAGCCAGATTTACAAGTGGTCATTCAAAAATAGACACAGTTTCAAAAGTAATCGAAATTTAATCACTTTTCATGTAAAGTTAAATCTGTACGAAAATACTGTTCAAAATCCGGAAAAATACTCCAGTATAGTATACTGGAGTTCCAGTATAATATAATGGTCCAGCATAATAAACTGGAGATTGGAGACCAATGCTCCAAACTCCAGTATATTATACTGAAACTTTCGGCATGTTGGATTTCCAGCATAATATGCTAGAAGTTCATACACAGGTGCACCGATCCAGTATATTATGCTGGAACTTTTCGTGTTGCAGCAAAATAGTGGCGATTTTTCAATGAGTTTGCAAATGCTGGCTATTTTTGAATGACCAGTCCGAAAACTGCCTAGCCCGTGCTATTTTTACCATTTACATACTGCTTTATTTATTTTATTTTATTTTATTTTAATTTTGTTGGATAATGTTGATGTTCCTCTTTGAAAACAAGCTCTCGCTTCTCTCTATTTTCTCTCTCTAGAACACGATAGTGAAGTTACCGTGTTCGGCCATTGAAAATGGCCAGAGGAAGGCCGGCGAAGAAGCAAAACAACAAAACAGCAGTGGCTATCGAAGCGATTGCCAAAAGGATAGGCGTAGCAGCCGCATGCAAGGAAGGAGAAGGAACGAAAAGGAATCAGACTGGCCAAATTTGCCAAATCGGAGTGGACCTAACACGCCAATCTCCGGTACAATTGTAAGTGGAACTATGCAGATGAGTAACAATCAGATCAGAGGAACTCCTCAATCTATGGCGCCGGTACATGCATGTGGAGATCAACTTTAGAAGGAACAAATTGAGCAGGGGAGCGACAAGGTGACGGAGGTGCAGAAAACAGCTGATGAAACTCAAACAAAAAGACCTGAGAACAGGACATGGGCTAATCTAGTAGGAAACAATTGATTTGGATTACGAGGTATGAATCTCTGTTTTGTGGCTCCAATTGTGAAAAACGGGAAAACAATTGTTGAATTAGCAAAAAATGAAGTGGAGAAGGAAACAGAGAAATGGCAGAATGCTATGCTATTATATGTAGTAGGCAACACACCTACTATTGGAGCTCTGGAGAGATTTGTGGCTGGTCAATGGAACTTCGTAGCTAAACCGATGATATACTACCATAACGAAGGATACTTTGTAATAAAATTCAATAACAAGGAGGATAGAGATGCAATTATGTTTTCAGGTCCTTACACGATTGGTAACAAGCTTATAATCACTAAAGTTCGGATGCCTGATTTTAATTTCAAGGATGAAATATTGAAAACCATTCCCCTGTGGATAACACTACCAAATTTGTCATTGAATTGCTGGAGTGCTGATTCATTGAGCAGGATAGGGAGTGGGCTAGGGGTGCCACTTTATGCAGATGAATGTACAACAAGAATGGAGAGAATATTATACGCCAAAATTTTAATTGCAATGGATATAACAGTGCCACTACCTAATGCTATAATGGTGCAGGATCCAAATGGAAGAAAATTTAGGCAAAGAGTGGAGTACATATGGAAGCTAGACTATTGTGGAAAGTGTTTGATGATTGGCCACAGTCGCAATGAACTAAGGGAACAGGAAAATACAAAACCAATAAGGAACAATGTGCAGAAGAAGATATGGCAAATAAAAGGGACAGGAGGGCAAATGCAGGAAAAAGGAAAATCAGAAGAGAAAACAACCAACACTGAAAATCAAATGATAACAGTAGACAATAGAGAATGGAAGGAAGTAAAAGGAAAATCTGCAGCAAAACTAACACATGTAACAGCTGAAGGAAGGATGAGAAAAACAAATGGCTTTAATGTACTCAATCAAAATGAACAGGAAAAGCAGCTTGATCAAGGTAGAACAATGGAGCAAGGCCAGTGTAGCAGGAGTGAAGATATAGGGGTAATGCAAAACCTACTCAACCAGAAATAAAATTAGTAGCTTGGAATATCAGGGGTCTTAATAAGTATTTTAAGCAAAAGGAGTTAAGTAGATTTATTAATACAAATAAAATTAGCATTATGGCTATATATGAGCATGGGACAAATGAAGAAAAAGGCAAGCAGATTATGAAAAAGATAGAACAAAGTTGGAGGTATACTG
Organism: Nicotiana glauca; assembly: GCA_026770625.1. Classification (NCBI taxonomy): domain Eukaryota; kingdom Viridiplantae; phylum Streptophyta; class Magnoliopsida; order Solanales; family Solanaceae; genus Nicotiana; species Nicotiana glauca. The sequence goes on from MU720957.1 coordinate 5,776, forward strand.
CAAATTATGATAGCAAATGGAAGGGGAGAATATGGGTGAAGTGGGATCCAAACAATATCCAATTCAATGAAATGTGAAAAAGTAGTCAACTGATTCATGGGAAGGTGAACATTGGTAATGGCAGGATTCAATTCTACTTTACAGTTGTGTATAGTCTTCATACAGTTGAAGATAGGAAAGTACTATGGCAGGAATTGGAAGGGATCAAAAATGGAATTGATGGAGCATGGATAACAATGGGGGATTACAATCCAGTGATAGGTGTGGAGGACATGAAAAGTGAACATACAGTGCATGAAGTAGAAATAAGGAATTTTAGGGACTTCATGTTAAACAATGGCATGAATGAATTAAAATATATATGCAGGAAATTCACATGGACAAATAACCATGTGTGGAGCAAAATAGATAGAGCCATAGTCAATGCTGAATGGATGACAACAATGAACCAAAAGGAAGTGATAGTGATGGAACCATTCATATCTGATCATACTCCTCTTTGTTTATAATTTGAGGAAACAAATACAGAAGGTCCAAAACCATACAGATTCTACAACTATGTTGCTGAGCACCCAAAATTTCTAAAAGTGGTAGACAAAGCATGAAGTACAGTTACTAGAGGGGAAGGAATGGAAAGAGTATGGAAGAAACTTAAAGTAGTGAAGATAGAACAGAAGAAGATGCATACAGAGGAATTCAAAAAAGTCAGAGAAACGGTCCAAACAAATAGAAAACAATTGTAGGAAACACAAGAGAAGACGCAAGATCCAAATCATCCAACATACCTATTTGATACTGAGAAGGAACTAAGAGGAAACCTGGAGAAATGGGTACTGATTGAAGAGAGGATTTTGAGACAAAAGTCGAGAACAAAATGGCTGAAACTTGGAGACTCTAACAGTGCTTATTTCTATGCTTGTATGAAGAGTAGGACTTCTATAAACCATATTAAAAGCCTAATGACTCAGGATGGGAAGCTACTACAGAATGATCAAGAGGTGGAGGAGGAAGTGGTGGGATTCTATAAAAAAATTGCTTGGAAATACTGATGAAGAAATACAACTGATCAACCCAGCAGTCATGAAGAATGGAACAATACTAACAAGAAGCCAACAGATGAAGCTAATTGAGCCAATATCCACAGAGGAGATCCTTAAAGCAGTGAAGAACATAGATGACAACAAAGTCCCAATATGTGATGGATTCAATGCATGTTTTTTCAAGAAAGCATGGCCAATAGTGGGAGAAGAAATAATTCAAGCAACAAAACAGTTTTTTGATACATGAGATATCTACAAACCAATAAATTGCACAGCTGTGACTTTGATCCCAAAAGTGAAGAGTCCAACTTCAATCAAAGAATACAGGCCCATATCCTGATGTACTGTACTATACAAGGTGATATCCAAGATAATAACTACAAGACTGCAGATAGTTATGGACAACCTCATTGATATAAGCCAGGCTGCATTTGTACCAGAAAGAGTTATATTTGATAATATCATTCTCAGTCATGAATTGGTAAAGGGCTATGGAAGGAAGGGCATTACTCTAAGATGTATGATCAAACTAGATATGCAAAAGGCCTATGACTCTCTAGAGTGGGGCTTACTAAAATAGGTCTTGATAGCATTGAATTTCCCTGAAAAATTTACTCAGTGGATCATGAAATGCCTAAGTACTGTTTCATACTCTATACAAATAAATGGCATGCCTACTTGTCCATTCCTAGCAAGAAAAGGACTAAGACAAGGGGATCCACTATCCCCATTCTTGTTTGATTTAGCCATGGACTACCTAAGAAGACTACTCAGATCCTTGAAGAACCAGCCAGACTTTAACTATCACCCAAGATATGAGAAGTTGCAAATTATTTAGCTAGATTTTGCTGATTATTTGTTGTTATTCTGCAGAGGAGATGAAGTATCCATTTAGGTGTTATACAATTGCTTCCAGGAGTTTTCAAATGTGTCAGGTCTGAAGGCAAATAAAAGCAAGAGCTCTGTATACTTTGGAGGTGTGAACACAGCTACACAGCAAAACATCATAGAGAAGTTGGGGTTTCCAAAAGGAGAACTGCCTATAAAATATCTGGGAGTCCCATTAAGCACAAAAAGAATGTGAATTATACAATTCCAACCACTACTAGACAAAATGCTTGGTAGGATTACATCATGGACTACAAAATTTCTCTCATATGCTGGAAGAGTTTAGTTGATTAAGAGTGTGCTGCTATCAATTCAAATATATTGGTCTCAATTATTTATTTTTCCAAAGAAGGTAGTCCATGCTATTGAAGCTATGTGCGGGAAGTTCTTGTGGACTGGGGGGATTGATGTAACAAAAAAAGCTCTAGTGGCATGGGAAAAATTATGTCAACCAAAGCAAATGGAGGCTGGAACTTGCTGGATATTGAGCTATGGAACAACGCAGCCATATGTAAACTACTATGGAACCTGGCTCAAAAGAAGGAAAAACTCTGGGTGCAGTGGATTCATACTTACTATGGGAAAGGCAAAGCTGTAAACTATATAGATACTGAATGCTAAGTAGTACATGATAGAGGCAGGGATAAATTTGGAAGAACTACTTGAGAAGAAGCACCTAACAATCAGCAACATATATAAGATGTTAAAGAAGGATCACCAGAAGGTTCACTGGAGAAAGCTGGTATGTAACAATGGAGGAATGCCAAAGTGGATCTTTATATTGTACATGGCTATACTGGGCAAACTGAGTACCAGGGATAGGCTAGCAAGATGGGGAGTAACAAATGAAACACTATGTCCTATGTGCAAAGTGGAAGAGGAAAGCATGTACCACCTGTTCTTCAAGTGTTCATTTACAGCAGGAATATGGAGCAAGATACTACAGTGGAGGGGGATCATCAGGCAACCGATGGAATGGAATCAAGAAGTAGACTGGGCATGCAGCAATACAAAGAGCAGATCAGCAAACTCTAAAATCTATAGAATAGCATTAGTAAGTTGTTTATATGAGGTGTGGCAGGAGAGGAACTACAGAATTTTTCAAGCTAAACAAAAGCCAAAGGGACTACTGACCAAGCAAACTATACAAATGATATATGGAAGGGGCTATACGATGCCAAGACTACAAAGAAGACTTGAAGAGCTGAATTTTTATCCATAAGGGATGATGAATACTGATAATGTAAAATAGAATAGTGAATAGATAATCAGTAAGAAGAATAGGAGTTACATTTGATGAAACTTAAATCTGGGAGAATGTCCAGACTTAGTTTGATTTGTTTTTGAGCTGTAATTTCTTACTTTGGTAATAAAATATGATAATTACCAAAAAAATAATTTTTTTATAACTAATAACTCTTAATAAGTCTTTCTTAATTAACAATATAGCTAATCTATTTAATCTTTATTGAGACGTTGTTTATCTTAGGTGTGATTTATCAGTTTTAATTTTGAAAATTTCTTTTTGTTGAAACGACGAAAACAAGAGTTACTACCATTATTCCATAAGAAATATAGGCATTGAAAGAATCAATTTTTTTATTTGATCGAATGTATCAATTAAACTATTATCTTCTAATTGTACTATTTTTCTTAATATTTTTAATTCCAAAAATAAATCTAAACTATCAATATCGAATTAATTATTATGCTTTAAGGAACATTCAAGATTAAGGCAATATCTTTTTCAAATTTTCATCATCTAGTGATCTTAATTTTTACCGCTAAATAGAAAACTAAATATATTTTCATATGCTTCGAATTGTTCAAATTTATTTTGAAGTGAAAAAAATAGCCTTGTCTACTATGTTTAAAGTAATCAATTCCAAATGACTGTTCGAAAGATTTTGAGATTTTATTATCAACATTCTCATCAAATTGTTACTTCCTATATCATGCGTTTCTTACGAAATTCGGGTTTGATATTCATTTTAAGTGTAATTTCTTAACTGAAATCATATCACTTGCAAATCTTTCTGCTCTTTACTTGTTAAAAAAAACAATCGAACTTTTTTACTTCACATAATATTCTTTAAACTTATATATAGCCTATTTCGAATCCCCATATAGAAGATAATTCTTTTTACTTGCTTTATGGAAAAGCGTCCCTGCTTGTTATAAAATAAATAATTCTTTTTACCATTTTCCTCTGCTAGAATTAATGCATGGGATTTTATAATACAATAATATCAGACATGTTCTGCTTCATAATTAAGGTTTTTGGAAGTATAACATTTTAAACTGTGGATTTGTCACTGACATTATTACTGTTACTATGGAATCCTAATGGCATGTTTATACTTGAAAATTTACTTTTCACTAAAAAGTCGTGTGTACGCAATCTACTTGAATCATATTAAATTCCTTTTGTTTTCCTGCCATTTTCATCTTGGAGCGGTAAATAGTCAATAAAGAAAGCAATAATTTAGGGTAGTAAACAATTAGAGCAAAAAGCTGCCTTCTAATACAATGCATCTAGCATTAAGTCTCGAGATAAATTTATTTCAGTTTTTTTTTTGTTTGAATGGTGGCAGATAGATATCACTATCTTATAACAGAGGAGAAAACACATGCAATCTGATTTATTTTAATGGATTCACATGCCTGCAATGTTAGATTAAGTTAAAAGTAGTTGTTCAATGAACAACTTTTGAAGCAAAAAATAGAAAACTAAAAGATAATATTAATTAGCTATAAACAGATCTGAGACAAGAGAGATTGTTCTGATGGTAAGCAACCTCCACTTCCAACTAAGAGGTTGTGAGTTCGAGTCTCCCCAAGAGCAAGGTGGGAAGTTCTTGGAGGGAAGGATGCCGAGGGTCTATTTGGAAACAGCCTCTCTATCCTAGGGTAGGGGTAAGTTCTGCTACACACTACCCTCCCCAGACCCCACTAAGTGGGATTATACTGAGTTGTTATTGTTGTTGTATAAACATATCTGAGTGGCTTAATGTATCTATACACAATTTATACAACAACTACAGTTAGTAAGGTGGATTGAAAATTTTGAATTTTACGGGTTCAACATTTATTGTCTTACGACTAAATCTATTACACTTTTAAAATTATGAGCTCCAAATTTAATATTTGTCTAGTTTTGGTGATTGTGTCGAAGTTATTAGATTCAGTTTAACCATTAATTATAATTCATCCATCTCTAGAGTCGACCCCATCCTCAAGCAAGTTGGGGTCGCTTATATGCACTGGCAGATCTACATGACAATTATGGGTGCTGAAGCACCCATTACCCTTGTCTAGAGTTAGTAAATTCGCTTTAGCAATTAAAAAAATAATTAGACAAAAATTTAGCGAGCACTCATAATTAATTCTTTTCTCCTCTTCTTTTGAAATTTTTTTCAACTAGCACCCATGACTTTAAATTCCTAGATGTGCTACGTGAGTACATCCCGACATATTACATATTGTGAAAATTCATCATATTTAGTTTTTATGTTGGTTGTCAATTTATCGTAACACTCTTGTTTTATTCGGTTTAGGGACCGGCAACGTGAGCAAGCTCATATAGGTGCGAGTAATAGACAATTTAATTTTATATATGTAAACTAATATGGTCATTGCCCTTTGAAGATATTTGGTAGTCAAAAGTTGATAACAGATAGAACAAGTTACCATCTATATAAAGACTAGAAAAACTGCATGTGACTTCTCAGAAAGAATATATTGAAAATTAGTGAGACAGTATTTTTGCTTTGACTGGTCCATGGCATGCCTAAATCAACAAGGAATTTGCACAACAATGGGTCCAAGAATTTCATTCTCTAATGAATTTGCTGATACTCAGCAAAAACATGGCTACAAAGAGGCGCCTGTGTCCTCGGATTTCGAATTCTCTGTCTCTGGTTACAAAATGATTCCAGCAGATGAAGTTTTTTTCAAGGGTAAATTGTTGCCTTTGAGAGAAAACAACACTAAGTCTACAACACTTAAAGATGAACTCCTTGCTGCTGCTGCTGATGATGATTATGAAGATATATTTCGACCAATTGGAAAGGGGAGCTGGAAAGAACGGTTTGGTTTTAAGAGAGCTCCAATTCAGCCAAAGAAACCTGATAAAGAGACAAAGATGCCTGATTTCTTCAATGACATTATCACAGGTAATCCAACATTTTGAACTAATGCATTGACTTCAATTTAGAAATTTGCAACGAAAAGAGTTTATACAATCAGAACACTTATAATATAATTACATATAAATTTCTAAGATATCATTTATTGATAACACAATGATAAAGTAACTAACATACTGTCGAAAGTTAAACTACACTAATAGTTTATGTACACCGTCACCGCATATAACTTGAATTTCTTGTCTTTCAGGAGCTAATTGATAGATTGAAGAGGGAGGAAAAATGGTGATGTTGTAGAATTCTTGAATCTAACAAGGGTGGAATTTTTTTTTTCTTGTTTCGGGGTGTTTTTAGAGATTTTGAGATTTTCTTGACTATTAGGAGACTGCAAACTTGTGATCTCTTTGATCATTCATCCACCCCTTAGAGAATTGGACCATGTACACATCTGCAGCGTCGTGATTGTTTTATGTTGTACAAATATTTTCCGCTTTTAAGTACTTTTGATGTAATCATATCTATTTGTTTGATAGAATCTAATCTAATAATGCTGCCATATTTTCACTCTCCGTCCTGTAGTGTACCAATTTTTAGTTCTCTCTCTCTCTCTCTCTTTCACACACACACACACCCAGTCCAACTAAGGCCCACTGAACTCTGAGGATATATGGTGCCAGTTATGAAATGAGAGATTCTGATAAAATTGAGTCCAAAATTCACTAAGAAATTTTACTTGGATCTTTAAGGTTTAATAATAGCAGACTATCTTAGAAATAGAGGGAAACAAGTTCCATACTATGTACTTGTACCATCAGGAAGGCAATTACTATGTACAAAATATCATTGTGACACTATTTCCCAAACACCATAAATATCATGTTTTCACTGGCAAGAAATGAGCCGAAGTGCGTACACACTACTCTCACACGACTCCACTAGTAAAATTTCACTTGGTTGCCGTCGTTGTTTCACTGGCCAGAAAGTGATATACTCCAAAACGAAAGATCAAACAGTATCGTTGTAGGCACATCATAAGAGCCACCTTAAGACACATGTATAGGACTCTAAAATGCTTATGCCGATTTTTTTCTATTCCAACTGTATTGTTCGCAAATTTCATACTATTATCCCAAATAGGACTATAAGTTGCTTATGCAATCAGCAGATAAAAAACCACACTTTGGAACCCAAATTTCAAGGAAGTCGCATGCTTAGGCTTTGCATCAAAATGATTGGAATATGACCGTTCAGGTGACTCCAAATAATTATTTTTACCTGTGACTTCATCCAAACAATACCTAGGACCGAAATATGACGTTCAACAAATAATTTATTGAAATACCAAAGCTACATAATAAACAAAACGAAAGCATGGGGCAACACAATCTCCAATATACAGTTGCACTGACCTGACATTAACATAAGATTTTACCAGTAAATCCCACCAGTCCGTGGTCCTTGATGATAGAGTATATCAAGAACGAGTAATGCGAAAAGCCCAAAAGACAGTAAATTTTACAGACTAAGCACTCCTTTTTCCCTCTGAAAAGAACTCTAGTTATACATCATGAAATATAGGGCACAATTACGAGAGGTAAGAAAATAAAGGGAGCAGGAAGGATACACATGTATATACATGATTTTTTTTTTCAACACGTATATACAGGATAATTACAGCAAATAATGTTGTACAGATGAGACGGAAAACTAAGAGAACCATTATATTTACAATTTACACATACGACATTGAAACTAATGGCATGGCTCGGCCGTATGAGCAAAAAATAAGATCACCACTCTGATATATATACATTATTTACATGATTACCTATCTCCTCAAATTAAATAATCTGAACAATTGTCCTACAATCTGTACACCTGCCACCAAGCAATAGGCAAAGCAAATCAATTTAAAAAAAAAAAACCTATGAAAAATACATATAATGTTTGCTCGTTCAAACATGATATCAGTATTAAAGAGATAAAAGAGGGGAAGAAAGGTGAGCTATTGACAAAAAATGAAAAATCGGCTGAATAACTAAGGAGAAGCTGGAGATACCTTCTCTTCTTTTTTTTTTCTTTTTTTTGGGGTTGGGTGTTGGGGTTGTAAAATAGTTTTTGGTCAGAAGAAGGAACTAAGTTGACTTCGAAGTTTCACTTTTACCCACCCCATGCTGCAACGTATTAATAACCTCTGAACTCGCCTATACAAAACTAAAGCTGACTTGCAATTTTGTTGGAGCTCCTGATGATGAAACTTCCCTATGAAAACAAGAATTAAATTTGTTACTGCTTCTAACCCATTTCATTCAGGAAGTAAAAGCTTCCTATGTCTCCATTAGTTATACTCCGAAAGATAGTTGTATAAATAGAAAATGTAACCCATGCTGGAAATGCACTAACAGATATAACTAAGGAGTGAAGCTGCATACCCACTAAATGTACTGATGAGGTGGAGGAGTCCCAAAATATATCCCCAAAGACAACTAAGAGTGAAGCTGCATACCCACCTACATATACTGCTGAGGTGGAGAAGTCCCCAAATATTTCTCCAAAGACTCTTTCTTACGCTCCGGATTGAGGCTGCATGGTACTATGAGTTAAAACTCCACATATTGAAGAACTCATCTTCAAACGTTGGGAACAAGATAAAATCTCAAAGTGGAGAAATAATATCCAATAATCAATAACAGGTCATCCCAAAAAATAGAAGCAAATTACAATAAAATGACTATTAGAACTTCTACCCTAGACTTTAAACCTAGGCAAGAATCTTATAAGCAATACTTCTTATGGAAGCAAGAATCTTCACTTAGTCAAATTCTTATTGAGCCAAAACACAACCACATAAAACTAAAGAAAAAAATGCTAATACTATATGATAGTTTTGTAATTCTACCTGGCTAAAAAATAAAAGGCAGTTGTCCTAAAGCATAATTGATACAAAAAAAGGGGGGGGGGGGGGAAGAGAGAAAAGTGCCGACCTGTTCCTTACACCTAGAAGAGCACAATGAACAGCTCGTGCCGTGGCAGAAGCAGGGGCAATGGCTGCCGCTGGAGCTGCTTGGACAGCAGTTGCTAAAGCAGACCCCATTCCAGCACCACGCTGATATCGTTTCATGGGAGCGCGTATTAAAGCAGAAGCAGACTTACTGAAGCCATCACTCATACTTTCATAAGCCTGCCAAGATTATCAGGGATCAGTACTTCCGTTATACTTTCATAAGCCTGCCAAGATTGTAACTCGCGAGTGAGATCTGCTGGACCCGGTTATGCACGAGGCACGCTTGCGACAACGAGAAATATTTATCCAGACACAAGGATAGTTAAGGTATCTATCTGACTGTTTATGCCAACTTTGGGTGTCTGCCTATGCATTTGGCCTTCCAAAATAGTTTGAATAGATGCAATTTGGGACTAAAATTCAAAACCTTGGACTAATCAGCCAAAAAGTAAAATGAAAGAATATCTCAAAAAAGGGATTATCACCTGTTGGATCCCTTGTCGGGCATCTCTAGGTTGATTAAATCTCACGCTAGTGTTTGCTCCACTTTGCACAGGCCACGGTACTGATGGTTGAACACTTGTAAGAATATATTCAGCTTGCAGAAGGATTTCATGAGCACCAGCAGCCAAATGCACTCCAAGCCCAATTGCTTCAAGTGAAATACTTCTAAGGAATGCTATTGTACCTGCAAAACATTGAAGCCATTTTGAGATCTATAAGCAGTATCTCTCTTGGCACAGTCTCGTGCAACATGGTTATGGAGGTATAGTTTGGAGGAAACAGCTTTATGGAGAGGGTTGATACAAGAGAAGTATGGCTATGGAGGACCTTGATGCACCAAACCAGTATCATCTCCACATGGAGTTGGAGTATGGGAAACAATTAGGGGACAGTGGAGGTCCATTGCTGATCATTCTAGTATCAAGGTTGGAAATGGAAGAAGGGTTCTCTTCTGGTGTGACACATGGTTTGGGCACACTCCTCTGACAGATCAGTTTCCAGACTTATATAACATTGCTGCGAATCCAAGAATTTCAGTAGCAGAAGCAAAATCCACATATGGGTGGAACACTGTTTTAAGAAGGAACTTAAATGACTGGGAGTTGCAACGTTAGGCAGATTTCTGGTGACCTTAGAAGCTTTTCAAGGTCTCACAGAAGAGGAAGATGATGTACTATGGAAGGGTCACAAATCAGGATCCTTTTCAATGAAATCTGCTTATCATTTCATCAACAATACTCCTAATCCTATTCAAGGATGGCCATGGAAATAAATTTGGAGGGTCAGGGCGCCCACAAAAGTCTTATGCTTCACATGGTTAGTAGCAAGGGAAGCTGTTCTAACTCTGGATAATCTTATTAGGAGAGGAATTCAGCTACATGCTAGGTGTAGTCTATGTGGCAAAGATGGGGAGTCAGTTTCCCATCTCTTTATGCAATGTCCAGTCACTACTCAACTTTGGCATTTCTATCTTAATTTGGCTGGAATCTCCTGGACAATGCCCAATAACACTGCATCTCTTCTCAGTAGCTGGAACAATGGAGGGGCAAAAATATTAAACAGAAGAAATGGTGGAAAGTAGTTCCTGCTTGCATCTGGTGGGTCATATGGAAGGAAAGGAATGCCAGAGTTTTTGAAGATAGGCCTAGCTCTTACCAGAAAAAATGCTTAATTGTTTTTTGTTATTTCATTTTTGTTGCAAAGAGAGCTATAAGGAGGATGTACATTCTTTACTAGATTTTCTAGAAGAAATGTAATTGAACAGAATAGGCTAGGCAGTCTTAGATCTTTTGGGGTCTGATTGTGGCTCACACAACAACAACAACAACCCAGTAAAATCCCACAAGTGGGGTCTGGGGAGGGTAGTGTGTACGCAGACCTTACCCCTACCCCGAAAGGGGTAGAGAGGCTTTTTCCGAAAGACCCTCGGCTCAAGATAATAAAAAGACAAAGAAGAGAGTATTAGATTCGCCACGGAAATTGTGGCTCACACAATCTCTTGTAAATATTTTACTCATTTATAAAATTTGTTACCATTATAAAAAAAATGTTCCCTGAGAAAAAAAGCATTTGTGTCCTGTGGCAGAGTTGTCCCATTATTAGAGCAAAAAAAGAGTCCAAATTATCAATCCCACTCTTTTAACAGATAACAGAAATCACTGAAGAGGTACTACTATTTGTCACCAAATACAAAACAAGACAAGTATATACACAAACAAACCAGACACTCACACACCAACACAACATATACACATATTCTGTTGTTACATGCTATAGTTTCAGCTCCTTGTATGAGTAAAACCACAATAACAATATAAGAGTGCAATAAAGCAAATATTTTATCAGTGAAAAAAGTGCAGAACTTGAATTCCTATAAACAAACACTCCACATTCAGGAAGAACCTAATCGGTTCAAGACTCATTAAACATAGTGTACGGACTTCTATTTCTTCCACTACATGTATCCTCCAAAGATGTAAGAGATCGATTTCTTTAATATTACCTCTTTGCATTCCTTTCAACAATTTTTGATCCTTCTTGTAACTCTTCACAGGTAGAGATACCAACTTTGCTGCACTGGAACCAACAGCTACCAGTGATCGAATAGGAGGAAGGCCTTTCAATAGTTTATGAATCTAAGGGAAACACAAGAATTAGGATCAGAACCCACTTCAAACTTTCACATGCAAGCCTCAAATTATCACTACTCTAACAAATATACAAACCTGATTTTGAGAAATATCTTCCAACCATTCTCCTATTATTATTTCACATACTCCACTCCAGCCATAGACACCTAGAGCTTGAACATGCTTGAGATGCAGGTCAACCCCCTGCATCAGGAAGGTATTGGGACACAAATATTATAAACTTGTACGTAAAAATATTTCACCTCATGTACGTCAAGTACAACTAAATATACCACTGGCTATGTCCGTACACATTCATTGAACTAATGCCAAATCAAGGAGGTCAAGTCAAGCACCTTAAGGTCCTAAATTATATTATCCTGGAAAATTATTTGGTGTACTTGATCCTCTTTCTTTATAACATTCCTATAAAACTTGCCTTTTTTGAGTTAAAACTTCATAACCTTACCTTATAGTTTCTACTTCCAATGTTTCAATCTAGAGAGAGAGAGAGTTCTCTCTCAAAGCTAGCGTTAAAGCCAATACATGAATGTTGTTGCCCCAAGAACAAAATTTGAGGTCATCTAAGTGGTCCATATGGTTCTCTACAATTACAAAATATCTACTGAAAGAAAAATGAAATAGAGGAACTTTTCTTGCCTACTGTCAACGTAATATTAACATTTTCTCTAACACCTCTCAACAGAACAATTGAATTTACCATGGTAAAAAAGGTACAGCCGTTCTAAAAAACCACGATGCCAAGAGTGATTGCTGATACCTCCAATAGAAAGACAGGAACTTGAATGATTATCAAACAAAAGGATGTAAGAAACCAGGAAAAATATAACTTTACCAAGTTTGCATGTGTCTGAAGGGTCCTTAGAGAGTACCACATCATTAGGAGACAGATACTATATGACTCCACCAGGGAAAAACAACTCTGAAGCATGTCTAATGTTCTTCCCAACTTTCATTTTAGGTAAATGAGATTTCAAGAAAAGGTGATGAATTTTAACACTAAATATCTGGCAATCAGATGTCATTTTATCAACGTCGGATCAGCTAGAGTTTACCATTTATCGTGAAAATTAATGCAGCCTTATGACAACTCATAAACTAATTCAACTCCATCTGAATAATCTGAATATGCATTACACAACAAAACAATAAGAAGAGAAAGAAAACTCTAACCAGCTATCTAAAAGACTAAAACTACACTAGAGCAATATTACCAAATTAAATCTATAAAGGAAAATCACGAGGGAGAAGGAAGTGAAATACCTTCCAAGGTACAAGGTTAACAAGTTCAACATACTTGCCACCCCTTAACGCTGCTAAATCAACATGGCAAGGGCTATAGTCAACCCGAAGATGAACCGGCCAGATATCAAATTTCTGCAACCAAAATCCAGTAAAATCAGCTTCAGCTATCATGAAACGCGCATAACAGTAGCAAACTGATCAAGCAACCAGCAATACCACTCTCAGACTAGAGCTGGTATATCCACAGATGAAAGGATTCAAATTGCAGGCAACAGTCGCAAGCATCTTTTGGCAAGACGAAACAGTTTTCTTTTTCTTTTACCTTACCTTTTCACAAAGATAAATAAATTTATCCAACTACAAGCTTTTAAAGTTTACTTGAAACGAGGCAGCTATATGTTAAATTAGGCAAAAGGAACCTCCAATTTCTCACCTGAAAATAAGGAAGCAATGCCTCTTCGATGACTGCATCACCCCCAACTTTGGTTCTCTTTGCCACTATGTCCGACTTACTCAGACTCTGTGAAGTACTTTGGGATGGTGTAGCAGCTGACTTTGTTCCTCCAAAGAAGCTGATGAGAAAATCTAACTGGTTTTGATGAAGATGTAAACGCATTGGGAGGAGAGCGATGCGTAACCTGAAAATGAAAGCATCATAAGTTCAATCACTTCATTACAGGTTTGGGATGAATTCTTTGTTGAAAATTCTATGAGGAGCTTTGTGTTGAAAAGCAACAAATGCTAAAGCTGTACGCGTGACCAAGCAAGAGAAATCCGCATGTGAAGTGATAAGATCGTGATGGAAGGAAACAACACAGTGCAGTTTGCTTATCACAGTTATTGCACGAAAGAGACCATAGGTGCCTTTATCTAAAAGTTCTCGCACAAAAATTTTGGAGGCTGGATTCAGCGTGAACAATTAATGATGTGCATTCAACAACCCGGATTTTTTCTGAACGAACATATGAATGATGAGACATGAATTAGGGGGGACAGAAAGACTAGTCAATTAACCTACCTTCCTATATGTGCTCTTTCATAAAATATACTAGTGACAGCGATGGGACTTAAAAAGGGCGTCAACTTGTTCCAACATATAATAATAAGCTCAAACTAGAAGGCAGTCAAAGTATTTCGATACTTCCACATATTATGGATGACGTATAAGACATCTCTATTTTTCTCCCCTAGATGGATAGAGCATCTTAGATAAAGTATCTGATAACTTGACTCTAAATCGATTGAGTAAATTTTTTATGTACCCATATTTTGTGCCACAATCCTTCAGAAAAGGCATGAGAAGATTGGTAAAAGTTATACATACAACAACAGCAACAATAAACCAGCGAGTTCCCGTTGTGGGAACGGGAAAGGGTAAGACGTACACAGCCTTACCCCTACCCTAGAAGGATAGAGAAGCTGGTTCCGATAGACACTCGGCTGGATAAAAGTTATACATCTTTGTGGAAAATTGTTAGGTTTGAATATGGACAGATTTCTAAATGGGGTATCAATTGAGTGCCCAAAAAAGCTCAATCATTTTGATGGTTTAATAGTGTTAACAAAATCAATCGATTTTTTCTATTTGTGAATTCGATGTTTAATAGAAAATGGGGGACACTAGTGGCCAAAGTTTATTGTGAGTTGCCCCTTTTCCACCAAAAGAAGGTTATAAATATTGTTTTTCCTTTAAATTTCTGATTTAGAATTAATTTGTTTTAGCATTTTACTATTTTAGAGAACTAAATATTTTCCTTCTCAAATGCAAACATGGAAAAAAGACTAAACGATGTTTAATAGAAAATGGGGGACACTAGTGGCCAAAGTTTATTGTGAGTTGCCCCTTTTCCACCAAAAGAAGGTTATAAATATTGTTTTTCCTTTAAATTTCTGATTTAGAATTAATTTGTTTTAGCATTTTACTATTTTAGAGAACTAAATATTTTCCTTCTCAAATGCAAACATGGAAAAAAGACTAAACGAGGTTATGGTCCCATTTGGTATGACACACAGTATATTCCGTGGAAACATAAAATGAGTTTCCCCACAAAAACTTCCATAGGGAATGTTTTCTCAAATGAAACAATTTCCCAAATAAATTTCCGGTGCTTCTTAGGATATGAAGTTGATGAATGGTGGTAGAAGGTGGGCGTGGCCATAGATGCATGTTTGATGATAATCACAAGTATCTGGTGGAATATTCGAGGAAAATGCCCTACCATTGAGTGCAATTTGAATTGTTGATTCACGTAATTGGAAAAAAGCAATTAGGTTTACGATGAAACCTAGTGCACGCCAGCTGGATTGCACGCTATTTTTATTTAAAAAATGATAAGTAACAAAAGACCTAAGAGTGTGATCTAGTAGTCAATGAAGTGGAATAAAAACAATGGTATACCAAGGTTAAAGCACCAACAGAGACAAAGAAACACTAGGTATTATCTTTCCCCCGTCCAAGCCTTTGTGGCAAGAGTTACCTGGTGCTTGGTACCTACTGTAATGGGAGATAATAGGTAAATGGTCGAAGTACGTGCCAGACTGACTCGGACACAAACGTAGCCGAAAAAAATAAGTAGGAAAGGTTAAAATTGTTCACGTGTTATAATCGTGGTATACAACAATAACAAATTCTTAAAATTATTGTCATAATCATTTTGTAATATCAAGTCATGTTGACATTCGTTTGTAATGCAGGGTATCCTAACAAGAGTGGTAATATTAATTTTGCTCGACTTCGTCATTCTCTCTTTTAAGAGTCCTTTTTCCCTCTTTTTTTAGACTAACCAAAGGGAATTTCATAATTGCACCAACTCTTTCTAGTGTTCTATTTTCCTAACCTTGGCAGAAGCCGAATGGGGAGAGTGTGTGTGCGCGTTTGGGGGGGGGGGGGGTT
>MU720957.1:22098-45576 GCA_026770625.1 Nicotiana glauca
GGGGGGGGGGGGGGGGGGTGTTCTGTACTAACATATATCATCATCATTTTTATGCTGGCCATTAACCTACAAACACATAGGAGTTCCACAAAAATATATATAGATAGTTCTATTTATGTTATTTGCAATTAGGTCTTGGTTCCATGGTCTTGATTTCATAACAGGTTATAGATAGGTTGAAAGCTTTACCAAACCCTCAACAGATCTAGTAGCCTTCCACAACCCAAACCCACTTATACTCACCATATAGTCACCCATTTTTCCACCTCTAAGGACAAATAATCTGCATTTGTGTATCCATCTAACAGACAGATAAACAGCAGATTAAGCACAAAATGGACAAATACAGTAAGTCATGAGCATCTTTATATAATGATACATAAAGGGACTGATAGAAGGACAGAAAAGATATGTGAACTTCTGTGCAAGTATACTACACAAAAAAGAACCAAGTCAAACGGATTCGTAATGGTAAAAGACTAGTCATAAACTTCTTTTCTAACTGCTGGGTGGAAATAAACGAGTAAATGTCATCTTGCCTGAAGCCTTATGTTTCTCTATGGCGTAGACTTTGTTTGTCTTTTCTCCTTCCAGTTCTAAAGCACATAATTTCGAACTACTTTCTAGTTACCATTTTTATTACCAACTATTCAGGCACTTGACTTGTGATTGCATCCAAATGAAACTATGCATGCATATAAAAGGTATTACAAAGACATGCTCTCTTGGTAAAAATCGAGCAAATTATGGAGACGACAAAGTTTCCCCGGAAAAGAGAGAACGCTGCGAAATTGAGAAAAGGTCAAGGGAAATAGTGAATATACCGGTACTCCTCAAGAGGGATAGCAGGATCAGGTCTTACAGCTTCAAGATCCAGCTTAAATGCTTTGGAAGAAGACTTCCTTAGACAGCCTTTTGATTGATAGTACCCCAGCACCTTGATCATCAAACAGAAAAAAGAATTTTAAATCCAGCATTATTGATGGTAAACTATTTGCAACTCCAAATACGTGAAGAAACTTTCTATACCAGTTTCCAAGGGGCAGCATTACTGTTGTCTTTAACACAGAAATCATGAACTGTTATGGATTGTCTAGATACCCGAGTTCCACCATCAGGAAAGATGTCATACTGAAATCGCATTCCAGAGAGTGTCAGTTCTAAACAAACAGTTGTATCCCGCCCACAAGTTCCTGTTGATTGCTGTGCATTATTCTGAACATTTTGCCAATCAGATCCTCCATACAATCTACAGATGATATTCATGTTATTAAGAACTATGCGACCCTTAACATTTTTGTTTTCATCAGGTTCACTGAGAATGCTAGATGCCTCAGATTCGGTCAACTCCAGTGAACCAGCTTTTCTGTTGACTTCTGAAACATGATTATCTAAAATTCTTAAAGAGCTGTCACCATACCATCCAGTATTTCCCCTTAAATCATCACCACTCCTCGTGGGACTAGGTGTATATCTAAGATTATCCTTCGACGATTGGTCTATGAATGTTAGTTCAGACAAAGGACATAGGTCAGACAGGAAATATTCTTCAATTAACTGAGGTAGCTGTTCGGGTGATAATGAAGTCTCACTAGTTTTTTCTCCAACTACAGGAACTGAGCCAGTGAGAGGCGAGCTATTCAAGAACCTTGGAGAGTCTTCATTACTGTAGTAAAACGTCTCGCCAATGAAACTATTATTCGGTGACAGATCGATGGGTGATTCATGATAATCAGCTTGGCCATCCTCCCCGTGGTCCAGTTGAAATGCGTCTTCGCATATTTCTTTCATCAAGTTGACATTACCACCTTCACTACTTACATCTCCAGTCATAGCCTGCATATCAGGAGTTGATGATACAGAATCCACGTCAAAAGTGCTGAATTCCTTGCCCTCACGTGCCTGCTGAACATTATTCCACCTTGTCTGCAAGTGAACCACGGATTCTTCCAAGTCGGGTGCAAACAGCTGTTGCAATTGAGCAGCTAAACGCGTCAATCCACTAGCTGTATCATGGCAAGTGTTCAGAACAATCTGTGATTCCGAACAATCAATTTCCCAAAGACCCCCGTTGTCAGAACTGATTCTCAAAAGAGCTTCAACATCTGCCTGTTGAGCAACTTTGACATACCCAATCTTGCGAAGATGCTCTACACTGTAGACACTGCCAGCACAGTTGGGTGCACGCATAGCAGAAAGAAGCAGACCCAGATCCTGCACAGTAATTTTGTAACTGCTGATAGCAGAATCAGCAACAGTTGTACTGGAAAGCCTCAAGGAAGATGCAGCCAACAGGCATGCTACATACTGCTCATCTATTGCTTCCTCGCAATTGGGAGAACTTGACTGAGAATCAGCACATCTCTGGATCATCAATTTGTTTAGGTATGGCTCATAACTCAAGGCAATGTCTATCAAGCTAAGGATAAAAGAAGATTCAAAAGGGACACTAGTTTCACAATCCTCTTTCTGCACATTACTATCACATTCTTGTTTAGTTTCAGGAGAGGGTGCAGCGAAAAGGGAGAAAATTGTGTCAAACCAATCCAAGCGGCCCCCAACTGCAACAATAGTGCCACATCTGATGGTGATGGACATGGAACTGCTTCTTGGATCGTGGAAGTGGATAATATCTGAACCCGACAACTTAGCAGATAGTACATTTGAACCTTCTCCATCACCGCGGCTGCTGGAAGAGTCACTGATGGAGATGAGGAGAAACTCTTCGCCTGGAACTCCTGTAATTGAACCCCACAAGTTTCCCTCACCATGTGCCACCCAGAGGAAGCTAGCACCATTTGTTCCTCCAATATCTAAAACAGATAATAGACCAAAATTCAGAAGTTCCAGTCTAAAGCAATGCCAAGAACCAGTAATTTCATTCTGAAGTGAACCCTTATTATTCTTCTCCACAACTTCCTCATTAATTGATATGGTTATAGAATCACATTCAACAAGAACTGATGATTGAGAGACAGAACTCACTTCTTCAGTACCAAGAGGAACAAGGTCCAGTCCTGATAACCTATCAATCACTTGACTCAGAAGATCACTTAACTTCACAAATTCTGATTTGCTTAGAGCAATTGTAACAGGAGATAAATGTGCATGAATGCAGAACCCAGAGCTTATAATCATTTCTTCTCGAACATTACCGTTGAAGTCCTCCGAACCCTTAACAGCGGTTACAGAGGAAAATTCATATCCTTTTCTTCTGAACTTCTCTAAGCACCGTGCATTGTCTGAACAAGCAAGCTGCTTGGCTCTCTTCATTATCCAAGGACCAGTCCTGGCACTGTCCTGCCAAGAAAAGGTAACAACAGAAGGCCCTCTTCCATTTGATGTGGTCATTATTTTCTGTGCTAAAAGTCTATACTTTGGAGCACTTCCAGAGGTAATTTCGGCATTCTCTCTGGACAATGATGTAATTAAGTTGACATCAAGCTTTCCAAAATTCAAGTACAAAGAGCACAATGTAGCCACAGAATTCCGACTCTTAGAACTAGTAGCAGCACTCTTTTTAGTTGCATGACTTTCTTTCTCCCCAGGAATTGATGGTGAAGATACATCAAGAGAAATAAACTGTTGCCAAGAGTAATAGCTCTTAAAACCATCATCATTTCCACAGGGGAAAGACAATATAATCCTGGCAGTTGGAAGAGATACAGTGCCCCTGAAACTTTCCTGTTCTGAAATTCTTCTAGTGCCAGAGCAAGGCCCAGTCCTTCCAATCCCTTTGGATGAATCCATACGCGTATGCTCATGGGCCAGAGTGCCAGTCATTTCAATAGGATCCATAATTTTCTTGAAAAGTTCTGAGGTCTCACTTAACAAATCAAAGTTTACCCAGAAAATAAATGGTGGCAACTTCAATGAAAAAGATGTTGGCCCAACAAATGAGTTTCCTGAAGAACTTTTTGTGGCTTGGCAGAGGCAAGCACCAAAAGTCTTAAGCAATTCTACCTGCACTGTGTCGTCAGTAAACATACTTATTTTGTTCCTTGGATGAGTGAACCCATCTGTAAAATTCATCCCTAATGGATTAGGAGCAGCAGATGCATTCTGATTATCCAGATCAACAGTCTTGGTGGACCAATCAAGAGGTGGAAGGGCAGTTTGAACTGCATCTTGAATTACTTTAATATCATTATAGGTACGCAATTTGAAATCAACTGTATCATCCTTTCTTGAGAAGTGATCAGTAAGTTGCATATGCTGAACTGTTGCTTCAAAATTCATTTCCTGACGCCGTACCTATTAAGCCTTAATGGGTTTAAAGTTAATAGAGGAGTTCTAAATTCAAAGAATTTTAAATATTATGAAGTAAAATCAACAACAAAGAAATGGAACATTACCTGCAACAGTAGAAGCAAATCTTGAAAATTTGCACTTACATAATGAACACAAAAACCAGCATTCCCTTTATCAGTATCCATGCTGCAGCAATGTCTCTCTTCCTCATCGATAAAAGAGAAAAGAAGAGATACTTCAGCAACTGTTGCCCTAAGATTGGTTTCAAGCTGCTGCTGATCTGCAGTGAATGTCAAAAGAATTAAATCAGTTCTTTGACAAAAGGGCTGACCTAAAATGCTCAGACGCCATTACTGAAGTCCCACACTAAAGCGACTGAACAATCTCAATCTTCATACTTTTAAATAAAATATATTGAGCTGTATAATCCACCCAATCAGGGAAACAGAAAAGATTAAAAATAAATCGGAAATACAAGCTAAATCGCGTATCAGCTCAATTTAATCATCTTAAAAGATAAGAAAGAATTTGCTTTTGAGCTCCTCCCTGTATTCAAGTCTGTATATTTTCTTCACTAGGCATGGATTAGCCTTGTGTGCACTTACTTTTGCTATGTCTAGAACACTCTGTTCTAAATGCCAACGGTTTATATGAATCATTTTTGCAACAGAAATAACTAATCACAAGGCATATCAGCACATTTTCTGCCAGGAAGAAATTAGGATAATATATACGGTGTGTGTTTGTGCATGTGGGAGCCAAAGATTCCTTGGCAAAGAACATACCAGAAGGAATAAGCAATGACCCAGAAGCAAGGTTAGAGGCAGCTGTTATTGCACTAAAAACAGAACAAGTCCAATTCCACATCCCACTGCTTCCTAAAGCTGACTGCGAGTTTCTTAGATCATCAAAACATTCAAAAAACTGGTGCACACTGCAAGATACAACCATAAGAACATAAGCAGATACAACCACAAGAACATAAGGATGTATCAGCACAAGTACATCCTGCTTCCATTGACAATTTTATGTCATGCTATCAGTATAGGAAGTTGAAAATTCAGTGTCGATGCAAAAGCAATACATAAAACCTCCACATGCAATTTAAAATCATAATGATCATTGTAAAAAGCTAGTATTGAATTGCGTGACCATCACATCTAAGAGCTTGAACTATTGGAGAGAGGCACTTTTCATTACTGAATTATATCGTCAAGATGCTTCCTCACATACGGATCTGACTCTTTTTCTTGGGCCAAGCACGTGCCCCAGGTTCTCTCATTGAATTATGTGACCATCTCATCTAAAAGCTCAATTCGCTAGAGAGAGCACACTTTAATTACTTAATTATGTCTTCAACAACTACTATAGTGGTAAAGCTGGAAAGGCTTCAAATTTTTTAAAGACTAAACTATTCAAGGCCAAATACCTAGAAAAAATGTCATTATAAGGGTAGATACAATTCCTACAAGGCATTGCAAGGGGTTGAAGTAACAAAATGCAGAATTTTTCTTTTGTTTCCCCAAGACATGTGTTGTTACAAAAGCAACTGAAATTTAACAGATACCTATATGTATTGAAGATTGAATGTCGCCCATTGATAACCATATTTTTTTAAAGGTTTTCTACCTTTTTGCTACACTTCTTTTATACAGGTGTTTTTATATAATTACAACAACAACAACAACAACCCAGTAAAATCCCACAAGTGGGGTCTGGGGAGGGTAGTGTGTACGCAGACCTTACCCCTACCCCAAGGGGGGTAGAGAGGCTGTTTCCGAAAGACCCTCGGCTCAATATAATAAAAAAGACAAAAGAAGAGGTGTTTTTATATAATTAATTAATAAAATGTTACTTTATCAAAAAACAAAAAAAAAGAACACCAAACTGAAACTTAGCAGCATGTCAAAGAGTTTGCATTTCTTTGTAAAAGATTAAAACACATTTAAACACTCATGAAGTCCCTCTAGAATTATCATAATTTAAAGGCGCTACTGCAAGATCAGTAAAATGCAAAAGGGTATCAACCTTTCCCCAAAATCTGGTTCCTCTTCATTGTTGATTTTTCGGCTTCTACTCACCCAATCCGATATAAGACACGACTCGGACAGCAAGGCTTCCCTCACTGGTTCACTGTTGAATGCATGTTCAGCAGAAAATGCTTTAGAACCTGGAAGCACCTCGTCCATACTGAGCATAGAAGTATCTGCCCTTGTTAAATCACAAGTGACTACTGAATCACAAGGGGGAAATTCTGTATCCTTCTTCTGCCCCATATCTTTTAAAATTCCCCACAAATATATTAAGCATCTGATGCTATTCGGTTGAAGTTTGATTACCAGAGGATCAATAGAAGCTTCTGCCTCCACTTTGCAAATATCTAGGGACCCATTTCTCCAAGGTATAGTCAATTTTAAGTTCCCAGCAAGTCCGCCTCTTTCCCCAGTTATTATTGGGGTTGTGACATTTGGTGAACAGCTTGACCACTCACCTGTAATTGTTCCTGAAGTGCATGGATTCGGTTTCTTATCAACAATCTCATCAATTTGAAGGAATTCAAGAACTGCTCCACTAAATTTGATAAAATTTGTCATTTGAGTCAATTCCAGAAAGTTATTATCCATTGCTTCACTATCCAAAGAAGCCCCTTCTGAGATACATGTACCACATTCCACTTCAGTTACTCTTAATACTAAAGTTTTGCAAAGCCCAGTCCTTTTCTCCTCGCCTAAACAGGGATCAAATGCTATGATCAATTTTCTAACTTCTACATGAAAGCTAGTGAGCAACCACTTAACCATCTTAGCAATGGTCTTGACTCCTTCATGAACATCAAAAGCATTTGTTTTAGCACCACCCTCGTCTATGTTATCATCATTACGGTTTCCAAAATTTTGGTTGACCGAAGCTTTGGTTGAAAGACAATTTCCGAGTGTACTTCGAGAAAAGTTTGCGTCAGGAGCAAGCACAAGCTCAAGTTCATCCACCTCTATCCGACAACCATCCCCTTTCCAAGGCATTGTCACAAGCAGAGAGCCAATTGACCCTTCTTGCACATACACGGCTGCTGTGGAACCAAACTGAAAGATGCAACACTGTCATAATCAGCTAAAATCAAGCATCTCTTTGGATAATGAAGAAGAAGATGCAGTGGGTTGTAGATAGGCAGACAGGAAATTCAAAAATATCATGGTTGAATATAATTGATGCTTTGGTACCTGACTAGTAAGATAAAGTGAGTAATACATGTTATTGGTTCTCTAACTAAATATTCCCCCCCCACCCCACCCCCCACCCCACAACAAAAAAGAGGTTTCAGGGAGAATAGGCCCAACAGGCTATACAATCTCTAGAAAACAGGTAAAAAGCAGGAATTCCAAATTGATCAGCTCTAACATATATGCAGGTCATGATCTCTTGTGAAGTACCTTAAAATCAGCTAGCTCTGCTGAAAGAGGCTAGCGAGTAACTTTCATGTAAGAAACACTTAAAAAGCTTGAAACCTTCTCTGGCAGCCAAAGAATCTGGCTTTCCACCCTAAAGGATACCATAACTTGATTTTTCAATTAAAACACACTTCTATTCTCAAATAATTCACCAACCAAAATGTGATAACCCTCAAAAGAGGAGAAAGCTAAAGTTAAAAGGAAAATGTGGACCTAAAGTGTGGAGATCGAAACTATTACCCTGCCTTTCCAGAATGCAAGACAAAGATATTGAGTTCCAGGGATGATTGCGAATCCTATTACCTAGACTTCAACAAGGCTCGCCGAGCAGGAGTAACCATTAGAAGAAATTTTAGTGGCAGCACGTAAATATATATTTTTTTTTAAAGGTTAAGTGACACCACATAAACATTGAAGCAAAAACAGACAGCAGAAATAAAGTATCTTGTCTCCCCTGTAAATTTTCCTCCTCTTTTTTTTTTTTTTTTTGGTTTGGACTCCAGCGGGTGATGCCAAAGCTGGTTCTTTAAAAGACGGAAGAGAAGATGTAGAGGATGGGATGTTGCTCCTCTAAAACTTATGTGGACCGTATGGAGAGAGAGAAAAAGGAGAGTGCTCTTTGATGGAATAGAGGAGGATTCTGTACACTTGAGGAATAGCCTCTTATCTCTTCCTTTTTTTATCAGTGCACCCACAAGGTTCCTATTTGTATAAAGATTGTGTCATTCGTAGAAACATAATTTTTTTGTAAGGTTTTCCACTTTTTGATACTTCTTATATACGAGTGTGTTTAGCCAATTTATCAACAACAACAAAAACTTCCTTTTTCTTCCAACTTTTTATTGGGTGCATAAATGTCCAAAGGAATCCATATAGGCTAACACAACTAGTTTGGGTTAAGGGCTACTTCTTGTTGTTACACTTACATTAAGTTTGGTGTCAGTGAGGAGAGTCTTCTCCTTTCTATCTTTTTTTTTCCCTGATAAAAACTTGTATACCCTTGTAGAATACCTGTAGATTAGAGAAGCTTTAGCTATTGATCAACTTGATTTTCCTTGAAAGCAAATTATTTAGTTCGGAATAAATGGACTCATAGAGTGAAATAGACCAAGAGAATTCATATAGCTGAGCACAACTAACTCGGGATTTAGCATAGTTGGCCATGGAAGTTAAAGTTCAAATGTAGCTCATCCAACAATGAGGAAAATAAATTCCACTTCTAAAAAGCATTACCACACCAGAATTCCCAGCCTTCCAGATTAAAATCCCGATAGCAACTAGATAAACTAACTACCTAGCTCCAAAGTTAAAAGGATTATATGAACCTACAACTCAATGAACATAACTCACAAAACTACAGAAAGCATTAAACTTTATCCTATAAATAGAGATCAAAATAAACGAAAATCATTAAAATTGTACTACTTCTACTATCAAATTCAAGTTCATATCCTCTGGAATTTGCAAAAACAGAAAGAAAAAAAAACAAACGCGCACCTTTTGATTGAGATAATCAACATTGAGAGCTAGATCAGAGAGCTGAATAGTACCAGCACTGAGCTGAACATCGAGCTGATTGAGATCAATATCCCCTAGTATGAATTTCCCCAATTTCTTCTTCAAAAGGAACTTGCAAACCCTCTTGATCGCCCATCGCGAGAACAAAGTCTCCGCAGACCTCGCGAAATTCCACGGAAACATTTTTGAACTTCAATTTCACTTCAGAATCAGAAAATTCTTAGGGTTTTCAATGTAACAGAATATGACTCCATCCAAGTCTAAGAATCAAATTGGGATCAAATTTGGGGTTTAGAGAATTAAAAAGAGCAGTCAAAAGAAAGGGATATGAAGGACAACTTGGAGAGTCGTGTTTAGGCTATAATTTCGTGTGATTTTGCCCTTCAAATATTTTAATTTGGGTTATTTTGTTGTTTTCTTCTTAACGGTAAAATAATATAATCCTAATCCAACACTAACGAGTATCTGTGATTATTAAGACATGCTAAGGGTGTTTATACCTACTGATTATGATTAGGTACCTTGACCTTTGCCGTGAAGATTTGTGTAAAGTTCATTCCTCACGCAAGTAGATAAATAATTGCTTTATTCTATTCATGTAACTTGGAAAATTGTGACGAGTTTAGTCGGTCCCTACTCCCTAGTTGGAAAATGTATGTATTAAAATCAATCTTTGTTAATGGGACGGATTTTTTCTCAAGCTCTCGTTTATCTCGTGATTCACATTATTTTTTTTTGCTAACTGAGGTTATTCTTTTTAATTGGAAGTACTAGTAAAGCTTAAAAAAATATTAATCATATCACGATCCAAAATTCACCGAAGGTCGTGGTGGTGCCGGATTCCGCTGTTACGCAAGCCGACCAAAATACTTAATTAATTTCCAATCTTTGTATTGTTTAAAATCATTTTTCTTTATACATTAAATAACGAATAATAAAATTTACAGGAATAACCGCGAACTCTTTAACAAAACATAATATTTAATAATCCAAAAAAAAAATCCTCCCAGAACCCGGTGTCACGAGTGCATGAGCGATTTCTAACAAATAATATAATACAACAATCGTCCGGGATACAATATTGGACAGAAATAAATACAGAAAACTGAAAGAGACTCTGCTGGCTGCGGATCGCCTCGAGAAGTGCAGCTCACCTAAGTCTCTATGTCATTCGTACTGCTACGACCAGTAGGCCACTAGAGATGCATATGCCTGTGCAACAAAAATGCACAAAAGTGTAGTATGAGTACGAAAACAACGTGTACCCAATGAGTATCTCGTCTAATCTCAAAGAAGTAGAGACGAGATGGCGACTTCGACACTTACTAATGGTCCAGTGATGATATATCCATAATATATTAAATCGTGAATTTTTAAAAACATGATTATAATTCAATGGGTTGAAGCAAATAAAAAATTCTTTCTTTTATAGGAAATCATTCTTTTTCGTCATTTATACAAATATTCTTAAGCCAGAAAGAGGCAGCAACAACTTTAATAAGTTTCAGGGCAAGCAATACAAGCATGCGTAAATCATGCCGAGGCGTACGACCCGCTCCAACGGAAAATAAAACTGTGCACTGCCGAGGGTCGAACGACGCGAACCATAGATCCATCTATTATCCCGCTCGCGAACTATCCATGCGACGCAGTCAAGATAAATTAAACAATCACCCTGCTCGCAAATCATGCATGTGACGCAGGTACACATAGAAATACATGCTCAGATAGCAAATTTAAGAATTTATTGGGGAATATTTATTCAAATAAAAGCCACTTTCTCTGTTAACAATTTAAGAAAATAAATTTAATCTTTTTTGAAATTTATTTATTAATTCGATGTGGTTTAAGCAATTCGAGCTATCAATAAGTTTACAATTAATCCAAGTATAGCATGCTTTTGGGTCCTATACTACCGGACAATAGCATAATAATAGCTACGCATGGACTCTCATCACCTTGTGCGTACGTAGCCTCCACAAATAGGAGCACATAACCAATTAATTCACCTATGGGACAATTCCCTCTTACAATGTTAGAAAGGAGACTCACCTCGCTCCGAAGATCTATAACCGGCATTCCACGCCCTTCCGAAAACTCAAATCGATGAGCGAAGCTCCAAAGCTAGCCAATAATGATACCAATCCATTAATATATACTTAATTATTCATTACAACCCAATTTATAATCATTTCTAACCCCGATCGAAAAGTTGACAAAAATATCATCGGGCCCACATACCCGAAATCCAAAATTCTTCGAAGATAAAGATTAACCATGGCCTCACGAACTCAAATATATGATTTTTTTAAAATTCTATACCCAAAATTGTGGTCAAAATCCAAGAATACTAGTTTTCTAGGTTTTTCTTTAAAACCCCAAATTTTCCTTTAGATTCTCATGAATTTTGATGTTAAATCTAAGGTATAATCACAAAATATAATTGAAAATAAGTTAGAGGAACTTACCCAATGATTTGATACGAAAATCCACTCTCAAAATCGCTCATTCTCGGACCTAGGGTTCAAAATATGATAAAATGAAGCAAAAACTCGAGTTACACAGCTAAAATCAAGCCGCAGATGTCGCATTTGCGATCCAGGATTCGCAATTGCGAACCCTCGCAAAAGCGAAGAAGGCCTTCGCAATTGCGAACAAAGAAGGGCTGGAAAGGGTCGCATTTGCGACAAAAAGTTCGCAATTGCGAACTGGGCATCGCAATTGCGACGGTTATGTTCGCAATTGCGATCATACCAGAAGCAGTAGTTTTCCCAACACAAAAATGAGCATAACTTCCTCATACGATGTCTAAGTTCGATGATTCTTTTTGCTATGGCTCCGTAATTACGATTGGATCTAATGGCTCAATGAAAACTTAATTTGGAGTTCATTTTCTTAATATGGTACCCCCTTTATGTCCAAAGAAACGACGTTGAATATCAAATAAAAGTGCGATACAACCCGAAACACACTCGAGGTCCCCCGGGATCCTGTCCAATCACACCAACCCATTCCATAACATAACACGGACCTAGGGCTGTTGACGGTTTGATAGAAAACTGATCCAAACCGAAAACCGAACCAGACCGATTAAGTAAACCGATATTTTTCTTGATTTGGATTAGTTTTGGTTTTAAAGTTTAAAAATCGATAATATTTGGTTTGGTTTTGGTTCTATTATAAAAAACCTAAAAAACCCGAACCGAACCGATTAATTATATAAAAATATGAATAATTAATTATATATGATATAATATCTTTTCATAAATAATTCTAAATATTTTATACATTTTAATTATTATTTTGAATTTTGATTTATCCTCTTATATCTTAAAAGATTGCCTAAGCCCAAAAGAATAGGAATCGTCCAATTTTCGTTTCCTTAAGAGAATCAAATTCTCTAACCTACACACATACTTTTTCCTAATAAAAAAGTTAGAAAAAAAAAATCTACGACATGAGTAAAGAAAGCAAACTCAAATTGCAAGACTATAGTAACTAAAGCTTGAGAAAGTAAATTTTTAGTTTGTTTTTTGTTCATTTTTTTCGTATAAACAGGTAAATAAACTTTCAGTTCCGAAATAAATATATAAAAAAATATAAATTTAGCAAATTATTTTCAGATTGTTGTCTAGTGTTGTTTTACTATTATCGACTTATCATTAGCTTACTAGGGACTAAAAAACCGAACCAAACCAAACCAAACCAACAACAACCAAACCGATGGTTTGTATGTAATTTGGTTTGGTTTTGGTTTTAAAATTTTAAAAATCGATTAAATTGGTTTGGTTTTGGTTTTAATCAAAAACCGGCCAAATCGAACCGTGAACACCCCTACACAGACCTTATCGAGGTCTCAAATCATACCAAACAATGCTTCTCATGCACATTTCCGTGCTACCACAACTCAGTTAAGCACATCATATCGATCAATTCTGAAGATATTCCCTTTTATTCAAGCAAATAAGCCTTAGAGCCCAATTCCAACATCCGAAATTCTATGCCCGACCTGTTTCCAACATACGATCACCATATCAATCACTACACGTTGTACCCAAACATGGCTGCATAACTTTGCTGAATTCACACCTAGCATCACTTTACTCACCGGATCACAATAACATTTTCTAATCAACTTAGTCAGAATTCCACTAATTTGATGCTCCCATTGCACCCCATGACATACACAGGTCTTAATCCAACTCTTACAATGCCGCCACAACAGAAGTGATATGTAGAAATTCATAATCAACTGCCGAGTCAACCAATCATTGAGTCTATACTTCTGATAAGAAACATTACCCCATTCTGAACCAAATAATGATCTTTGCTCCTTAATATATTTCACGTAATCATATTGCACTGATCCTAAATCCAACAATCTCATCTCACCCAGTATGAATTGCTCAGGCAATAAACCACCCCGACATGACCAAAAGTCTCATATGATGCCACAATATGCCAATAGGCTACCAATTAGAATGTGATACAAAAAGGAAAATGAACTCTAAAAAGGAATTTCAATTACCTCGCTCGCGAATAATACATGCAACGCGGGCGCACATCTAATATGAGTTTCTTTCAGAAAATAGGAAACAAAACACAATAAACAGATGTGGGGAACTGAACTGAACATCACACTATTGCAGCGCGCAACCCGATCCGAGCAATCATAACCATGACGGCGTGCCACCCGATCTACACAACATAACCATGGTGGCATGCCACTCAATCCAAATAACATACCCATGGCGGTGTGTCACCCGATCCACATATGGAACTCATATAAGGAGATGGACATTGAGCTAAATTGCTCATTATAACAAAATACTGAATATCAGTCATAAACAAGTTAAGTGTATAATACCATTCCCCGGGGAGACATATAACACTATAATCCATAAACTCGAGCACAACTGAAGTGCGATATATGATCTGAATCTCAAAAGCCATCTTGCTCATATAACCTCTTCTCTATGCGGAACCTCAACACCTAAGAAATTTACCAAGCCGTCTCACAACTCGCACAATGCAATACATCATTGCATGAAATAGTTGATAACGAAATAACACCCCGACTCTCTTCCATAAGGAGCGTATTGCTGAGATGAACACATCTGGCCTAATATAAAGCCCCTGTTCACATTTAAATCAATCCACTGATCTCAAACCGATTTCTGATTGCAACAACTAGGCTAATAACTTTTCAAAGGTCTCATAATAACTCCCCTTTTCTCATTACACATAAGAACCACCCTCATAACCGAATCGAACCTCCACAGTCCATAACCCAACAAACAGAGTGCCCTCTAGGCATAAATTCTCAAATTAATGATACTACCACAATCCTCATACTTGGTTTAAATCTTTAATCAATCAAGTGACTACATGTCACACTTATACAATCTTCCTGTGGGACACGTTCCCACAACCTTCTGAAATGTATAACGGGTCCGCACATCCAAACCACCTGCTGCACTAATGCTGAAAAATGATTAAGAATTCTTAACCAGGATGCAAAGCCTTTTTCACAAAACACCGATTTCAGATGATACTGACGACAATATCAACTCACTTTAAACATCGAAACTCCTTTCCTGCTCATCCGAGCTTGTGACATCCTTGTCAGCACCGAACTGCAACCTTGATCCTCACTTCAAATTCCATACTACTCACTGCACCCAACGTGGCAATAAAAGTTTTTCATTGGACTCACTTCAGGAGAACCATAACAATACACAAGTAAATTCTCATACCGTAGTATAGGCAAACATCTAAGTAGTGGTCTAAGCCACCATAGCCCTTCCGGAATCTGCCTACACATAATAAGCCATAACAGAAGAATATTTCTGAACAACATTAATTACGGCGACCGACAAGCCTCACACGTACCGCCACAAATCACATGCATAACTTGATCACGCTGAAGGAACTGACCTCTACCACCAATACGCCAACTCAACTGTGGTTAACCAATATATCTTCCTTCGATTTACCCCGATTTTCTTAGTAATAACAATAACTCCTTTCAACACATAACATACCCCATCCGCACTCACCCCGAGTGACCTGGAACCGCAAGACCATGCCGTCTCAAATCCCATGAACCATTTCATACCTTTTTTGTGTGCACATTCGCACCCTCAAATTGATATGCCCATTCTGCTAATCCTTCTACGAATCCGAAGTCCTTTCTCATCTTTCTCTCAAGTGCTACACTGCAAGTCAAAACATCATAGAATATTCTGGTCCTCCACTCATAAGCTGCTGTAAAAGCTTGATTCTTAACTGTACTTATAGGCTCGAAATCATTAGGCATCACACTTTTACCTCTTTTTGAATCCATTAGGACCATTACTGAGAGCCACCCGCTCTGAATTGGTCCCGAATATAATCAACTCCATAAATCTTATAACACATAAATACCCTTTCGACGAGGCACCCGGCGGAATCACTCCCCTCAAAACCCGCATCCATACAAGGTATAAGTCCTGAATCCTTCCCCAAGTTTGAACATTAGCCAATAAGGCCAACCATAGCACCTTTGACAATTCCTTTTCTCAAATCACCACTTATGTTCTTTTCCTATAGCCGAAATAACCCAGAAATATGCTAACAACCAGAAAACCTCGCAAGTGGTTAACCATGCAACCCAATCACATGCGGTGGGACTCTGCCACTCAGCTTGAAGCCATTATTACACAACTCTGGAACTCACTGGGATTCCTTATCTCTTATTGAAATAACCTCGCGCAATCAACCGCCTAAATTCTCGGATTATTTCTGTAAAACCCTCTTTTTATACTATGAATCATCAACCACATTCGCACAACCGATCTATTTGCTGCATAACCAATAAAATTCTTCTCAAAAGTTTCGCCAACTATACGACCGCTAACCTGCTCATAGGGAATAACCCACCTGAGTCCGAGCTCACTTTCTAGTTGCACAAGTCCATTCACCCCTCGTGGACATCAATTAAATTTGCGGGAACATCCTCCCAATTCAAAGTTATGTTGTATCCTTCTTCTTTTCCGGCAGCTCCTTCCCGTTATATTAAATCTCTTGCCGCATAATAGCCCATGTGCAACTCCGCCATTCTCCTACTTTGGCGGAACCCATACCCTTAATCAACTACTCGACCCTTGGCATTTTATACTCGGCCTTCTAGAAATTTTAGCCACCGCCTGTCACCTTCCACATATCTTTCCTCATCTTTTGCTGCTCAGCTGCTGCTTTAATAAAATATATCTTTAGGGCACTTGAACCCACAATTGCTGCTAACTTTACACCTTTCGGAAGATTATCTTTCTCATACCACTGACATTAGAAACACTAATTCAACCCTGAACTACCGCACCATGCGATATATGACAGCCGCATTTTTGATACTATTTCAAAATAGCTTGCTCCAAAGGCTAATTGTAGAAGATGCAACACCGGCGAACTTAGTGCATTCAATTAGGACAATGACATCCCCTCATAGTAGAAAGCTCCACCACTCTCGCATGTACCAAGTCTCATTATTCTACCATCCTAAATCTGAACATTCTTAGGCCGATTGCCTTTCCCCTACCGGAAATAAAATACTGAATCTCTAGATTATGCACTGAGTAAACCTCCCTTCAAGTCATTCACTGTCCCGCCACGTGAGCAACATCCTACCATCATATCACTACTGCAGAACAATCATTCAAAAGCATCATGGCAACTTGTGCCTAGCCTCAGAGCCCTCAGAAGTACTGTTATTGGGCTGAAACAATAAAATATCCTTCCACAAGGCGACAATAATAGCTCAGACGATTATACAGGGAGAAACATCCTGCACCATATTCATAATATCATTACAATTCTTCAATTCTCGATGAATAGCAAGCGTTTTGCATCGCATAATATTGAGTAGGAAAGAAACAAAGGCATGAGCCTCAAAGGAATTAAATCGTACGATGAGGAATCAAGAAGGGAAGTACTCCTAACAGTCCTACAGCCTCCCGAGAATAAGTACAGACGTCTCCGTACCGATCCGCAAGACTCTACTAGACTTGATCATGACTCGTGAGACCCTAGGAACCTAGTGCTCTGATACCAAATTGTCACGATCCAAAATCCACCGAGGGTC
Organism: Nicotiana glauca; assembly: GCA_026770625.1. Lineage (NCBI taxonomy): Eukaryota > Viridiplantae > Streptophyta > Magnoliopsida > Solanales > Solanaceae > Nicotiana > Nicotiana glauca. Next base: position 39,433 of record MU720957.1, read on the forward strand.
GTGGTGGCGCCGGACACTGCTGTCAGGCAAGCCAACCAAAATACTTAATTAACTTCCAATCTTTATATTGTCTAAAATTATTTTCTTTATTCATTAAATAACGAATAATAAAATTTATAGGAATAACCGCGAAGTCTTTAACAAAACATAAAATTTAATAATCCAAAAAGAAATCTTCCCAGAACCCGGTGTCATGAGTGCACGAGCGATTTCTAAGAAATAATATAATACAACAATCGTCCGGAATACAACATTGGACAGAAATAAATACAGAAAACTGAAAGAGACTCTGTTGGCATGATCGCCTCGAGAAGTGCAGTTCACCTAAGTCTCCGTGTCATTCGTGCTGCTACGCCCCGTAGGCCACTAGAGATGCATATGTCTATGCAACAAAAATGCATAAAAGTGTAGTATAAGTACGAAAATAACGTGTACCCAATAGGTATCCCGTCTAATCTCGAAGAAGTAGAGACGAGATGGTGACTTCGACGCTTACTAATGGTCCAATGATGATATATCCATAATATATTAAATTGTGAATTTTTATAAACATGATTATAATTCAATGGGTTGAAGCAAATAAATAATTTTTTCTTTTATAGGAAATCATTCCTTTTCGTCATTTATACAAATATTCTTAAGCCAGAAAGAGGCAGTGACAACTTCAATAAATTTCAGGGCAAGCAATACAAGCATGCGCAAATATGCCGAGGTGTACGGCCCGCTTCAACAGAAAATAAATTATGCACTGCCGAGGTCGAACGACGCGAATCATAGATGCATCTATTACCCCGCTAGCGAACTATACATGCGACGCGGTCAAGATAAATTAAACAATCACCCTGCTCACGAATCATGCATGCGACGCAGGTACACATAGAAATACATGCTCAGATAGCAAATTTAAGAATTTATCGGGGAATATTTATTCAAATAAAAGCCATTCTCTCTTTTAACAATTTAAGAAAATAAGTTTAATCCTTTTTGAAATTTATTTATTAATTTGATGTGGTTTAAGCAATTCGAGCTATCAATAAGTTTACAATTAATCCAAGTATAGCATGCTTTTGGGTCCTATACTACCGGACAATAGCATAATAATAGCTACGCATGGACTCTCATCACCTTGTGTGTACGTAGTCTCCACAAATAGGAGCACATAACCAATTAATTCACCTATGGGGACAATTCCCTCTGACTAGGTTAGAAAGGAGACTCACCTTGCTCCGAAGATCCATAACCGGCATTTCACACCCTTCTGAAGACTCAAACCGATGAAGAAGCTCCAAAGCTAGCCAATAATGATACCAATCCATTAATATATACTTAATTATTCATTACAACCCAATTTATAAGTATTCCTAACCCCGATCGAAAAGTTGACCAAAATGTCCTCGGGTCCACGTGCCCGAAATTCGAATTTTTTCGAAGATATAGATTACCCATGGCCTCACGAACCCAAATATATGATTTTTTCTAAATTTCATACCCAAAATCGTTGTCAAAATCCAAGAATACTAGTTTTCTAGATTTTTCTTTAAAACCCCAAATTTTCTTTTAGATTCTCATGAATTTTGATGTTAAATTTAAGGTATAATCATAAAATATAATTGAAAATTAGTTAGAGGAACTTACCCAATGATTTGATACGAAAATCCACTCTCAAAATCGCTGATTCTCGGACCTAGGGTTCAAAATATGATGAAATGAAGCAAAAACTCGAGTTACACAACTAAAATCAAGCCGCAGATATCGCATTTATGATCCAGGGTTCGCAATTGCAAAAGCGAAGAAGGCCTTCGCAATAGCGATCAAAGAAGGGCTGGAAAGGGTCGCATTTGCGACAAAAAGTTTGCAATTGCGAAATGGGCATCGCAATTGCGATAGTTATGTTTGCAATTGCGACCATACCAGAAGCAGCAGTTTTTTCGACAAAAAAATGAGCATAACTTCCTCATATGATGTCCAAATTCGATGATACTTTTTGTTGTGACTCTGTAATTACGATAAGGATCTAATGGTTCAATAAAAACTTAATTTGGAGTTCATTTTCTTAATATGGTACCCCTTTATATCCAAAGAAACGACGTTGAAATATCAAATAAGAGCGCGATACAACCCCAAACACACCGGGACCCCGTCCAATCACACCAACCCACTCCATAACATAACACGGACCTGATTGAGACCTCAAATCATACAAAACAACGCTAAAATCATGAATCAACCTCCAATTCAAGCTTTATGAACTTTAGAACTTCAAACTTCTACTTTCGATGCCGAAACCTATCAAATCACGTCCGATTGACTTCAAATTTTGCACACAAGTCATATTTGACATTACAAACTTACTTCAACTTCCGGAATCGGAATCCGACCCCGATATCAAAAAGTCCACTTCCGGTCAAACTTCTGAAAAACCTTCAAATTTCTATCTTTAGCAAAATGACTTCAAAATGACCTACGAACCTCCGAATTCACTTCCGATCGCGCTCCCAACTCCAAAATCACCATACGGAGCTACTCCTAAACTCGGAATCCCAAACGGATATTGATATCACTGAAATGAACTTCAACCCAAAATTATGAAATTACTTTCAAAATGCTATTTTCCACAATAGGCGCCAAAACGCTCCCGGGTCATTCAAAACCTGATCCGGGCATACGCCCAAGTCCGAAATTATAATACAAACCTGCTGGAACCTTCAGATCCCGATTATGAGGATGTTTACTCAAAATTCCAATCCTAGTTAATTCTTTCAACTTTAAGCTTCCGAAATTAGAATTTTCTTTCCAAATCAACTCTCAACTTCCCGAAACTTAATTCCGACCATGCGTACAAGTCATAATACCTGAAATGAAGCTTTACATGGTCTCAGACTACTAAACGACGTGCTAGAGCTCAAAACGACCGGTCGGGTCGTTACAAAACTTATGAAATATATTGCTAAGGTACATTAGTCATTTTTCTTTAGCGAAATTTCAATTATCATATTATTTAATACAATGAACCTAATAACAAATTTTCTAAAATAAAAGAAAAAATTATATTTATGGAATATATTATTTGTGATCTTTTTTTTCCGTTGTAGTTTCATGGACTTTGCCTCCTTCTCCGATTGATATTTGGAAGTGAGCCATATTCTTGAATTAAAATTTTGTTTTATTTCGATAAAAGTTTGATTTCTTACCTTGTAATCCAGTTTCCCACTTTCCCTTCCCATGTGCTATCTGTAATGATCTGACCGGTCGTTTTGAGCTCTAACGCGTCGTTCAGTAGTTGGAAGTCATGAAAAACTTCATTTCAGGTATATTACTTGTGCGTATGGTCAGAGTTGAATTTTGGAAAATTCGGAGTCAAATTGGAAAGAAAGTTTTCATTTGCGGCACCCTTAAGTTGAAGAAAATAGCTAAGATTGGAATTTTGAGTAAACAACCTCGGAATCGGGATTTGAAAGTTCCAGCAGGTTTGTATGATTATTTCGGACTTGGGCGTATGTTCAGATTTGGTTTTGGATAACCCGTGATCATTTCGGCGTATATTGTGAAAGTTAGTATTTTAGAAGAATTTTATAAATTTGGGTTGGAAGGTATTTCAGTGTTATAGATGTCCGTTTGAGATTAAGAGTCTAGGAATAGCTCCGTATAGTGATTCTGCAGTTAGGAGCGCGATCAGAAATGAATTCGGATATCCAGAGGTCATTTTGAAGTCATTTGGCTAAATATATAAATTTGAAGGTTTTTGATAAAATTCGACTGGAAGTAGAAATTTTGATATCGAGGTCGGAATGCAATTTCAAAAGTTGGGGCAAGTCTGTAATGTCGAATGTGACTTGTGTGCAAAATTTGAAGTCATTTCGGAATGATTTTGGTAAGGTTTGAGATACTTAGTCTCTTTTAAGGAAGCTTAAGTTGGAAAAGTCAATCGGATATTGACTTATGTGTTAGAGGGCTCGAAATGCGAAATTTATGATTCAGATAGCTTCGTAAGTTGATTTGGGACTTAGAAGTGTGTCCGGAATATTTTTGTGATGACCGGTGTAGAATTAAGCTTGAATTGGCAAAGTTAGTATTTTGGCGAATTCCGGTTGGTAGGTGAGATTTTGATCCGAGGTTTGGAATGGAACTCTGAGAGTTTTTGTAGCTTCGTTATGTCATTTAGGACTTGTCTGCAAAATTTGAGGTAATTCGGACTAGTTTTAACGTGTTTCGGCATCGGATGTGAAAGTTAGAAGTTTCAAAGTTCATAGGCTTGAATCCGATGCGAATTTGGTGTTGTGATGTTGTTTTGAGCGTTACGAAGGTTGGAACAAGTTTGAACGATGTTATGGGATATGTTGGCATGATTGGTTGAGGTCCCACTGGCCTCGGGTGAGTTTTAGGTGGTTAAACAGACTATTTCATCTTTGGAAAAATTGCAGATTTTTTTTAGCTTCAGCTGTGCACCAGAAAATTTTTGGTGCGAGGAGTCCAGTTTGGAAGCTCATATCTTGCAATATCTAAGAAATCAGAAACATTGCAAAACACGAAAGTTGTAGCCCTTACATTCTAGTTTTTAAAAAGTAAAGCCATTCATGATTTGGATATTATCTCAGAAAGTTATGATGGATCGAAAATGGCTGGTGGAGTAATTTCGATAGAATTTTCTGATGCACTTTAGAAGATCATATCTCAGAATATATAAAGATGTATATGGTATACAACGTATCAAATTAAAGATCTTCGAGTCTAGTTTCTAAATCTTTAAACCGTTTGTCATTTAGATCTTTCTACAAGACGTTATGTGTGTTTAAACAAAAGGTGTCCGACAAGGGAAAATTTTAATAGGATGTACAACTTGTATAGCACAAGTGCAAGGTACAACTCGACTAAGCACGGGCAGATTCTTTAAACACGAATTTGGCTTGGATGATTTTGGAGAGCATTTCAAGGGAAATTTTATCAAGTATCAAAGGTGAGTTATTTCTACTTATTTTCAAGTTAAATACATGAAAATCAGTAGAGAAGTGGGGTTTCAGGGCTTGTGATTTTGAGACATTCTATGGTCGATTTGAAGGGTCAAACGAGCTCCAATTTTTGTGTTCTTTATATGTACGGACTCGTGAGAGAACGAAGAATATTTTAGTATAAAAATTTCTGAGTTTCGGAATACGGGCCCGGGGGTTAGGTTTCGGACAGATTCGGGATTTTGAATAAAATTCATATTTTCTGATTAGGAATTATTCCTTGAGCATAATTTGATGGTAAAAATCTGACTTGATAGATTTGGAGTTTTCGGAAGCTGATTCACGAGGCAAGCGTGTTGCAAAATAAATCTGGACTAGATTTGAGGTTAGTAATAGATGTAAATGCTGTGTTGAGGGTTTGAAACCCCGAATTTGCACATCATAGTGCTATATTGAGGTGACTTGCACGCCGGATAATGAGCGTGGGGTAGAGCACCGTTGGGATTGTGACTTGGTCTATCCCGCTTAATAAAAATACTACCTAATTGCTTGGAGTTGAATTGATATCCTAATAAATGGATTAATTATCATAATTGGGCTTCATGCCAACTGTTTGAATCCTTCAGGGATTGTTTTACTGGTTTCTTACCATGTGTATAGAAAATTAAATTCAGTCCTAGTATTAAATACTGTTTTGCAAACTCAGCAACTTTTCTCAAAACTTGGGACTTAAATAATATTTCTAATGAAGTTTGGGCTGAATAATTTATTTGCTATTGTGCCGAGAGAATTATGTAATTTTGGACTTATTATGGGATCGGGCTACGCACCGCAGCGATATTATATTTATGGGATCGGCTGCGCGCCGCAGCGGTATTATATTGATATTGATATGAGGCTGAGGGCCTAGATTTGATGCCACGAGATGGCTTGATATTGCGCTTGGGCTATAGGAGCCCCTCCGGAGTCTGTACACACCCCTAGTGAGCGCCGTCGACGATAAATAAATGGATGGCTAGGGCTGCACGCCGCAGTGGGTACTAGAGAGTACCGGTTTATGTGCTGCATTGCATATTTTGACTGTCATTATTTATTTCCCTGTTGCAGCATTATTAATTTCGTTGGTTATCTTAATTGATGTTACCTGGTGAACTGTTGTGATTATAGCTTATCTTGTGCCTATTTAGGATTTCTTACT
>MU720957.1:47115-61823 GCA_026770625.1 Nicotiana glauca
CCTACTGAGGCTGAGTGAAACTATCTCTGTCGAGCATAGTATCCGGGAGCATTAAGGTAGCTGCATGGCGTTCGCAGTCCTGATCTTCCAATCTATCCTATGTGTTTTATTCCGTATTTTCTTTAGAAAAATATGTAGTAGGTTGACACTCATTTATTAGAGGCTCAGACTTGTGACATCTGATCATTCGGGCTGTGTAGTACTATTTCTACTTGGGTTTCCGTATGTTGACTATATCTCAGACTTTTAGTACGATGACTTAGTAATCAATTGTATTAATTGAACCATAAATTATATAAAAAGGGTTAAGGTTGGTAAATTGGTCGGGCTTGCCTAGCAGTATGTTGGGCGCCATCATGACCGGGATTTGGGGGTCGTGGCATTATCAAAAAAAACTAAAATAAAATTTCATTCCGTTCCTTGGAAATTTTATTTTTTAAATTTATTAATAAGCTCCTTAATTATTTTCTCCTTACAAATAATGCTTTTAAATTAATTCAAAGAATGAACATTCTCACATTATCTCTTCTTTATCTTTCTATATCTATATCTATATTATTATAAAAGCACGAATAATTTAGTGTAAATATTGAACGACTAAATATCCCCGAAATATTGATCGACTTTTATGATCTTAAATTTTTGTATAAGTTAAGTATATAATTGTAAATCACTTTCAAATTAAAAGTCAAAGTAACTCTAGGAGTCTTCCACATTGAAAGGAGTCGTAATTGAAATCAATATACTTAATACATTTCGGCGTGGAAATTTGAATCATATTTGGAGAAGGGATAAAAAAAAATCTTGATTTAGGAATCTTAAATCTTTACAAAGCAACTATAAAAGGAAAATTAGTACTATACTCTACAGACATTTATGACATTTTAAACGAAGTGAAAATTTTTTACTACCCTTTAAATTCTTAACTCATAATATACATATAAAGTTAAAACCAATTTAGCAAGATGTATTTTGTGATATATTTTATGTTTCTACATATTTAGAGTTACTATATAGTTTAAATAAGGAAAGATTTGATAGCCAAAAATTATTTTAATTTTAAAGTCCTAAATAATAATTAAAAAAAATAAATGACAATATTTTTCAATGTAAAATCTAATTGTAAAAAAATAAAAAGATCTAGGGGTTTATATGAATATATTTGTTTTTACATAATAAAAATTGATCATAGGTGATAATGAAATAGTTTAAATAATGCAGATGAGAGTGTACTTTTAATTTATTTATTTACTTAAGTTTGAGTAATAGACTCCTTGACAAATTTCTCAAAGTAGTCCAATGCATAATGAATTAAGTTTTTTAAAAAGTGTTAATCCGAATCTTTTATATATCGAAGTTTAACAAATTATTAATGATTGGTTTATTTTCACAAACAGATGTTCTTATTCCATGAATTTATCTCCAACTTTAAGATTTACTATTAATTTTTATCATATGAAACAAAATTATCGCGAGATATTGATATCAATGTATTATGTGTGGTACTTGGTCAAAAACAGTTTTGATAAAAAAAAAAGTATCCTTACTTCTTTGTAATTTTGGATTAAAAAAGATATGAACTCGATAATAGTTATTATGATTCGTGGTAATAGAGAAAAAATGAACTTCTAGGCAATCAATAAAATCTTCCGAACTTGAACTAACCGAGAACAAAAAAGAAAGAGAAAAGAGTAGTGGTAAGTTAATTACTCCTATAAGAGTATGAACGATATTATTTGAGATTAACTACAAGCTAATATCGTTGATATATCATATGTCAAAAGCTTATTGGCTTTCCTATGATACAATAAAAAATAGAAAGTAAATTTTTTGGTCCAATCTGCCAAATTATATCATAGGTTCAAAAAAGTTTTCCTTGCACAAATTGTTCATATAAATAAGAAACAAGTAACAATCATAACAAAAAGTTCATGGTATAAATTAGCTAGAAGAATTGTGTGACGACCCAAAGGGGTTATCACTATTTTCTAATCCATTCCAAACTTTTGAGACCTTGAAAACCTCATTTATAGTCGCCTCGATTTGCTTGCGCAGTCCGTACGCGTAGCTGGAAGCTCAAATATGAAATTCTGTGAAAATTTGCTAAGTTTTGATATTAATATGAATAAATTTGACTCCGGTCAATATTTTAGGTAAACGAACCCGGACCCGTAATTTGACGGTCTCGGAAGGTTCGTAGAAAAATATGGGACTTGGGCGTATGCCCGGAATCGAATTCCGAGGTCTGAGGCCCAAGAAAAGAATTTTTGAGTAAAATTGTTTTCTGAAAACTTTTAAGGAAAATGAAAATGAAGTTTGATTAAAAAGTGATAGTATCGGGCCCGTATTTTGGTTTTGGCACCCGATACAGGCCTTATATGGGGTTTAAGCGCTTTCTGTAAAGTTTGGTTGAAAACGGACGTCGTTTGACGTGTTTCAGGCTTAAAATGGAAAATTTAAAGTTTTGTGAAATTTGAAAGAATTCTTGGATTTTTAAGGTTTAATTCATTATTTTTATGTTATTTTGGCGATATGATCACACAGTTAAGTTTGTAGGATATTTTTGAGTTAGTGTGTATGTTTAGTTTGGAACCCCGAGGGCTCGGGAGTGTTTCGGAGGTGTCTCAGAGTGATTTCGGATTGCAGAAATAGTACCCCGTAACAGTATCCGTGAACAATAACATGAACAGTACCCCTTAACAGTATCTGTGAATAGTACCATGAACAGTACCCCCGTGAACAGTAACGCGGGGTGAACAGTGCACACGAAAATTTCTAGACAGAATTGTTCCCAAGTTCTGAAAATGGGACGCCCATTTTCTATTTTTTTTCCCGACTTGGAGCTCGGATAAGGCGATTCTTCGGGAGATTTTTGGAGAGAACAATGGAATAAGTATTTTTAACTTAATTTTTGTTAGATTACCCGAATCTATTACTAGTTTTGGCATTTAATTGGTGATTTTAGTTGAGAAAATCTTGAAAACCCTCTTGGTTTAATTTGAAGATTTGAGGGTCTAGTTGATGTCGGATTTTGGTAAAATTAGTATGGTTGGATTCGTAGTTGGATGAGATTTCATATTCCGTAATTTTTATCGGGTACGAGACGTGGGCCTCACGGGCGAATTTTAGTGCAATATCGGATTTTAACTGGAAAATGTAGAATTTCATATGGAATTAATTCCTATAATTTTTATTGACTGAATCGAATTGTTTATAACTAGATTTGAAGCTTCGGACGAATTCGCGAGGCGAAGACTTGTAGAAATTTTAAATTGGTAGCAAAGCGAGGTAAGTGTTTGATCTACCCTAGCTTGAGGGAATAGGAGTTGAGTCATATTTGTTAATTGCTAATTGTCGAGTACGATGTATAGACATGGTGACGAGTATCTATACATTGGTGTGTAGTATGACCGTGAGTCTTTACATTATGAATATTTGGATTTTGTTATATCTTCCATTTTTGAATGATGATTTCTATTAAAATTGTGAAAGTATATGAGATGATTGAACGCTTTGGAGTATTGGCTCAAGTGGTAAAATGAATTACAAGTATGAAATGAAAGAAAGAGAAAGAAGTATTAAATAATTCCCTTGCTGAGATATTTTGTTAAATTGTTGATAACTCCCTTGCCAGAAATTTTATTGCTTAATTGTTGTACCCTTGTTGGGATTTAATTGTTTAATTGTGTTCCCTTGCCGAGATTTCTATTACTGTTTTATTTTTTCCCTTGCCCTTGTTAGAAATTATTGTTTGGGTGAGTAAAAGTGTAAAAGCACGAAGGGTGATGTCGTGCACTTATTGCCGTTTGTTATGATTTCGTATTGTTATCAGTTCAGGTGCATTAATTGTCTTATTCTACTATTACTGTGATTCTTTACGTGACATTTCCCTTTACTGTGCTACTTGTTATTATTGAATTTATGCCATAATTGGTATATGTTTATATGAATTAATTGCTAGTTATCATTATTTGTTTTTCACAGTGAATCATAATTTTTGTGTACTTGTTGTCTTTTGAATTCGTATTAATTGTTGTATTTGTTAGAGTAAATTATATTTGGAAGAACTGTTGACTTAATGAAATGGGAGCGGGTGGTACGCCTACCACAAGATATTGATGAAATGGGAGCGAGTGGTACGCCTACCACAAATGATATATTGAAATGGGAGCGAGTTGCACGCCTAACACAAATGATATTGAAATGGGAGCGAGTGGTACGCCTACCACAAATGATATATTGAAATGGGAACGAGTGGTACACCTACCACAAATGATATAATGAAATGGGAGCGGGTGGTACGCCTACCACAAATGATATAATGAAATGGGAGCGGGTGGTACGCCTACCACGAGATATTATGAAATGGGAGCGAGTGGTACGCCTATCACAAATGATATATTGAAATGGGAGCGAGTGGTACGCCTACCACAAATGATATAATAAAATGGGAGCGGGTAGTATGCCTATCACGAGATATTATAAAATGGGAGCGGGTGGTACGCCTACCACGAGATATGAGGAATGAGATCGAGTTGCACGCCTGCAACAAGATGAGCTGAATATGAAAGTTGTCTTTATTTCTTATTTCTGTGTTAGAAGTTAAACTGTAGATTGTTTCCCCGTTATTCCTGATATCCTGTTTATATCTGATGCCCCTGAAGCATGTTCCCTTCCCACATTGACTGATTGTTTTTTTTGTACTTCGTTGTGTGTGTGTGTTTGTGTGTGTGTGTGTGTGTGTGTGTGTGTGTGTATATATAACTGCACAGGATTAATTGGGTGTCTGGTCCTAGCTTCGTCACTACTTCGCTGGGGTAGGCTAGGCACGTACCAGCACATGGGGTCGGTTGTTCTAATACTACACTATGTGCTCTTTTGCACAGATATAGGTTTCGGACAGCAGCAGCAATAGCGCGGGTATTAGCACTCAGACCAGGGGGACACCGCGGTAGCCTTGCAGGCGTTCGCAGGCCCGGCGTCTCTTCTATCTTTATTTCAGTCTGTTATCTAATGTATTTCGAGACAAACAGTTATATTTTCTTTCGGACGTTGTATTTATCACTCTTAGTAGTTCGTGAGTACGTGACACCAGTCTTGGGTAGAGGTTTTAATTGAATTTCAGTATTTCATTCAGTTTTATTAACTTAAGTCTTCCGCTCATTTAATTTATTCCGCTGTATTTATATTATTTCTGTTAAAATGTTAAAAGAATACTTTTGATAACGAAAAGATAAGTAAGAGTTGGCTCGCCTAGCTCCTACTAGTAGGTGCCATCACGACTCCTGATGGTGGAAAATCCGGGTTGTGACAAATTGCATCTTTAATATCTTTAAGCTACAAGAAATCAATTTTTTTTTTTTGTAACAATAATTAGTTGCATTTATCATTATATTTCTAATATTTATTAATATCGTATGTTACTTTTTATTTCATGTCATTCTGTTCTCAATTAGGGTTATACGTGCGAGGTAAATCGGTGAATTAATATTGGGCGACACCATTGGACAAACAGGCACTCTCTAGGCTGTATAATTCGGCTACTTTTTTATTTTAGCAAATCAATTTACCAATGATTGGACTGGTCACCCCTCTATAATATACTACCCTAGCTTGAAAATGAGCATATCTTCCAAAGTTCATCTTTACTTATTTGTGATAAAGATAGCTTTTTGTTGTAGCATTTTTCTTTTTCTGATATATTCTTTCACATTTTTGTCTTTCTTTTATGAACATTAAAATGATAATTATATCAATGCATTTAAATTACTTTTTATTTATACAATATTGCAATGATTTATTTATGTGTTCATTTATTTAAACGTGATACCGCTTGGAAAAAGTCTTGCGCACTGCCTCAAAGATTAACTTGAATAATGATCAAGAAAAAACCATAGACTTTTTTTAATTGAGATTTTATGTTAAGAGAGAAAAGTCTATACCAGCATCAGATGATTTAGAAACTTGTGAAAGTCTGTAACTTCTACTCATAGGAGTAGTTATGTATCACAACAAGAGTTAATCTGAATACTAGACTTATTGACTTTGTGGAATTTCATCTCCTTTTAGGATTCACTATTATAGAAATATATGCTATATGATAAAGGCTGTCTTTGGTTAGCTAAAATAGGGCTTAACTTGAAAACTGTTATGATGTCTTTGTCTTTGCTTTTTGAAAATCGTTATGCTATCTTTATCGTTGCCTTTAATTTTGAGACTAAAGCTGTCTTTGTCTAGAAAATAGCAACTTAATTTGAATTTCTCTTGCTTGTGTGACGACCCGGCCCGTCATCACGTGAATTACCGTCCCGTTTCCCCTATATTATGTTGCTCTATTTTCAATATCAGTATTTGAGTTGATCGGATAGAATTGAATTAGTTTTAGTTGGAAATGAGGCACTTAGCCTCTTAGAAGGAAGCTTGTTTTGGAAAAGTCAACCGGAAGTTGATTATATAGTTAGAAGGCTCGGATGTGAATTCCGGTGATTTGGTTAGCTTCGGGGGATGATTTGAGACTTATGAGTGCGATCAGAATTGAGTTTGGAGGCTCGGCGTAGAATTAGGCTTGAATTGGCGAAGTTAGCATTTTGGCGATATCCGGTTGATAGGTGAGATTTTGATCCGAGGGTCGGAATGGAATTCCGAGAGTTGCAGTAGCTCCGTTAGGTGATTTTGGATATGTGTGCAAAGTTTCAGGCCATTCGGAGATGGTTAGATCGGGTTTTTGATCGAATGTGCAATTCGAAAGTTTTTAAGAAAACTTAGGCTTTGATTTGAGGATTTTGATGTTAACGATAGTGTTCTGATGATTCGAACAAGTTTGGATAGGATATTAGATCATGTCTGTGCTTTTGGTTGAGGTCCCGAGGGCCTCGGGGTGAGATCGGGTGTTAAAAACGAGAAGTTTTAAGTTTGGCTTCAAGTTTGTGTTGCTGGTTCTGTCATTTTCGCATATGCGGAAAAAAAAGGGACCGCATAAGCGGTTCCGCAGATGCGGCTAAGAGGTCGCAAAAACGGTTCTGGGAGGCTTGGAACTTTTCCGCAAAAGCGGACAAAGGTCCGCACAAGTGGCAACCGCATGTGCGGTTTAAGACCGCAGAAGCAGTCCCTGGGGATTTAAGTGGGATCGCAGAAGCGATCATTTCGTCGCGGATGCGGTGACCGCGGGTGTGGTAATTTAACCGCAGGGGCGGAAATCGACCTGGAATTAAAGTGAACAATGTTCACGAATTTGAAAGAGAAGGAAAAATATTTTGGACTTCGACTTAGGCGGTTTTTTGGGCGATTTTGAAGAGAATTCGAAGGGGTTTCATCAGGTATGAATTATTAGACTCGGAATATGTTATTATGGCATAAAAACATGGATTAATCACTGAAATTCGAGGAAATAGAGGGTAAAAATCGAGGTTAGGGCTTAGAACTTAAGAGAGTTTAAATTTGGATTTTGAAAGGGCAATTGAACCCCGATTTTGGTAAATTTGATATGTATAGACTTGTGGCGAGACGTGGAGTCCGGTGATATAAATTTTGTAATTTTTCGAGAAGTGGGCCCGGGGTTCGGGTTTTGCCAACTTCGAGATTTTTGGTATTTTTCGAGTTCTTTTGATTGGGTTATGTATCTTTAGCCTATTGTAATGTATTCGTTGTGGTTTTGACCAGATTTGACGCGCGAGGAGGTGGATTCGAGAGGAAAAGACATAGCGTACTAGTCTTGTGGCCGGTTTGAGGTGAGTAATAGATGTAGATGATGACCTGAGGGTTTGAAACCCCGGTATATCACACTGTGACGCTATATTGAGGCGAGACACGTACTCTACGGTGAGTGCGGGGTCGTTTATGTTCGGGGACTATGGCTTAGTCCGTCCGAGTGATGTTCGGACTATGTTATCGATTAGAAATTGATTGGTAAGCATCCTACTTGGATTGCAATGAGCATATGTGTGCCTATTATTTGGATCCCTTAGAGATTATTATCATTATTTCCATGATGCTTAACATGTTTTCATGATATCAGTCCTGAGTTAAACACTGTCTCGAAATGATTAATAAATTTCCTAAGTTTTAAACACTTAATCTATAATTCCTAATAATTGGAACTGAAAATGATAAACTTGACTGTGCCTGTGTGACTTACATGCATATATCTGGACTGAGTGTGGATCAGGCTGCATGCCGCAGCGAATACTATAATGATATTGCGCTTGGGCTGTAGGAGCCCTTCCAGAGTCTGCACCCCCACTGTAAGCGCGGGTACCCAAATGGATCGGGCTGTACGCCGCAGCGGTCATGTGCATTGCATTGCATTCATGCATCGATGTCTATCTGTTTTACCTGTCATCACCTGATTTTGTTCCACCGTTAAATGTGTAGAATTGTTGGTTATAGCTTTGCATTGTTATATTTCGGGATTTCTTACTGTCAGCCATTATATATATCTATTACCACTGAGTTGGAAGTACTTACTTTACTCCCTGCACCATGTGTGCAGATTCAGGTCTCTCGGGAGCATAGTTGAGCTATTTACTATTTTTAGAGCTTCTCAGGAGTTGTCGAGGTAGCTGTCTGACGTTCGCAGGACCCGACTCCTCCCATATCCCTTTATTAATTCCGCATTCTAGAACATCAACATTTCCGAGGATTTATTTATTTTTGTTATCTTAGAGGCTCTAGACTCATGACCCCAGATCTTTGGGAGATGTTGGTTATGTCAGTGTTTCATGCTGCTTCTATCTAAACTATTGATTAATAGTCTTGTTAAACGGTTAATTTAATGCTATAAATTGGAAATGGGTGGTGTGATTGAGTTGTGAGTGTTATATGGTCGGGCTTGCCTAGCAATTGTGTTGGGCGCCATCACGATCGGGATTGGGGTCGTAACAAATTGGTATCAGAGCCTAAGTTACTAGGCCTCATGAGTCATGATTCGGTTAGTAGAGTCTCGTGGATCGGTATGGAGACGTCTGTATTTATCCTCGAGAGGCTGCAAAACCTTTAGGAAACACTTCATATTCTTGAACTCTTGTCGTGCGGCTTTGTTGTTCTGAGACCTAAACTTCTCTATTCTATTCTCTCGCAGATGGCGAGAACCCATGCTACCAGACGTGGCGGACGACCACCATTGCCACCCGCTAGAGGCTGTGGTCGTGGTCGGGGTAGACCAGTGAGAGAAGACCTGCAGATCCACCAGCTACCCAGGTTCCGGACCAGCCT
Organism: Nicotiana glauca; assembly: GCA_026770625.1. Lineage (NCBI taxonomy): Eukaryota > Viridiplantae > Streptophyta > Magnoliopsida > Solanales > Solanaceae > Nicotiana > Nicotiana glauca. Next base: position 56,326 of record MU720957.1, read on the forward strand.
CCAGCTGTAGATGCCCCAGCAGCACCTGTTCAGGCACCGACAGTGCCCATTGTGATTCCTGGTCTTCAGGAGGCTTTAGCTCAGATCTTATCCGTCTGCACTGGCCTGGCTCAAGCAGTATCAGCCACTACTGCAGTAGCTATTTCTCAGACCAGGGGTGGTCAGCAGACCCCCACCGCTCGCACACCCGAGCAAGGTGTTCAGGGATTGCAGACACCGGAAGCAGCCCCAGCTCAGCTAGTCGCATCAGTTGCACTAGTTGCCCCAGTTGCACCAGTTGCGCCAGTCGCACCAGCTCCAGACTTTGTGGTTCCAGCTATGCCAGACGACGAGCAGCGTCGACTAGAGAGGTTCGGTAGGCTCCAGCCTCTGATGTTCAGTGGCACTGAGGGCGAGGATGCCCAGGGATTTCTAGACAAGTGTCAGCGTATGCTTCGTATTGCAGGAATTGTGGAGTCGAGTGGAGTGGCTTTTACTACTTTCTAGTTCTCAGGGCCTGCATTTACATGGTGGGAGGAGTTTGAGAGGCGTAGTCCTATTGGAGCAGCGCCCCTTACTTGGCAGCAGTTCTCCATTCTCTTTCTGGAGAAGTATGTACCGCAGTCTCGCAGAGAGGAGCTGCGTTGTCAGTTTGAGTGGTTGGTTCAGGGAGACGTGACTGTGACCCAGTATGAGTTGAGATTTACGTAGCTAGCTCGGCATGTTACTTGGATGATCCCAACAGATCGGGAGAGGATTAGGAGGTTTGTGGATGGTCTTAACTATCCAGTCCGCATTTTGATGACTAGAGAGAGGGTTGTGGCCGCCTCATTTGAGGAGGTAGTTGATATGGCTCGACAGATTAAGACAGATTGCCGTCGGGAGCGTGAGGAGAGGGAATCCAAAAGGCCTCGAGGTTCAAGTAGCTTCAGTGGTGCTCCGTCTAGGGGCCAGTTCCAGCGCAGCAGAGGTCGTTCCTTCAGACCTACTCAGTCAGGTCGTACAGAGTCTAGTGGGGCTTCTTCAGGCCGTGGTCATCAGGGTTATCAGAAGGGTCTGTCTTCACTTAGCGCCCTTCCAGCTCAAAGCTCTACTCCTGCCTCTTCAGCCCAGGGTTCGTCTGCAGCGAGGGGTTACCTTCAGTCCCCTTCTCCAGTTCCGGGTCATTGCTACGAGTGCGGTGAGTTTGGTCACACGAGGAGACAGTGTCCTCGGCTTCGTGGTGGTCAGTCTCAGTAGAGGGATCAGATCTCATCTTCTACTCCTGTTTTATCAGCACCCACTCAGTCAGCTAGGGGTGGAGGCCAAGTAGCCAGAGGCCGCCCCAGGGGTGGAGATCGGACTGGAGGTGGTCAGGCTCGATTTTATGCTCTTCCAGACAGGAGGGATGCCATTGCATCCGATGCTGTTATCACAGGTATTATCTTAGTCTGCCACGGGGATGCCTCTGTTATGTTTGATCCCGGATATACCTATTCCTATGTATCTTCATATTTTTCTCATCATTTGGGTATGACCCGTGGTTGTCTTGCCTTGCCTGTGCACGTATCTACCCCGGTGGGTCATGCTATTATTTTGGATCATGTATATCTATCATGTCTGGTGAATATTGGTGGTCTGGAGACCCGAGTTGACTTATTATTGTTGGGAATAGTAGATTTTGATGTGATTCTGGGTATGGATTGGCTATCCCTGTACCATGCTACTCTGGACTGTTATGCCAAGATAGTTACGTTGGCTATTCCGGGTGTTCCGAGGATTGAGTGGCGAGGTATGACCGACTATGTTCCTAGCAGGGTGATTTCTTTCTTAAAGGCCCAGCGGATGGTTGGTAAGGAGTTTTTATCGTATTTGGCTTTCGTGAGAGATGTCGGAGCTGAGACTCCTAGTCATGATTCAGTTCCTATTGTAAGGGATTTCCCTGATGTGTTTCCAGCAGACCTGTCGGGCATGCTGCCAGACAGGGACATTGATTTCGATATTGACCTGGTGCCGGGCACTCAGCCTATCTCTATTCCTCCCTATCGTATGGCACCAGTCGAGTTAAAGGAATTGAAGGAGCAACTTTAGGAACTCCTAGATAAGGGGTTCATTCGACCGAGTGTGTTACCGTGGGGTGCACCAGTCTTATTTGTGAAGAAGAAGGATGGCACGATGAAAATGTGCATTGACTACAGACATTTGAACAAGGTGACAGTGAAAAACAAGTATCCACTACCCCGTATTAAGGATTTGTTTGACCAGCTTCAGGGGGGCAAAGGTATTCTCTAAGATTGATCTCCGTTCAGGCTATCACCAGTTGAAGATTAGGGATTCAGACATTATGAAGACGGCTTTCAGGACGAGATATGGGCACTATGAGTTTCTAGTTATGTCATTCGGGCTGACTAATGCCCCAGTCGCGTTCATTCACTTGAGGAACAGTGTATTTCGGCCGTATCTGGATTCATTTGTGATTGTGTTTATTGATGATATCCTGGTGTACTCGCGTAGTCGGGAGGAGCACGAGCAGCATTTGAGGGTGGTGTTGCAGAGACTGAGAGAGGAGAATCTCTATGCAAAGTTCTCCAAATGTGAGTTCTGGCTTATTTTGTGGCTTTTGTGGGACACGTGGTGTCCAGTGATGGTATTCAGGTTGATCCAAAGAAGATTGAGGCAGTTCAGAGTTGGCCTAGGCCGTCCTTAGCCACTTAGATTCGGAGTTTTCTCGGTTTGGCGGGTTATTATCGCAGGTTCGTTTAGGGTTTTTCATCTATTGCTTCGCCCTTGACAAGGTTGACGTAGAAGAATTCTCCATTTGTGTGGTCGGATGAGTGCGAGGAGAGCTTTCAGAAGCTCAAGACAGCTTTGATCACAGCTCCAGTATTAGTATTGCCATCAGCTTCAGGTTCTTACACGGTGTATTGCGATGCTTCGAGAGTTGGGATCGGATGTGTATTGATGCAGGAGGGTAGAGTTATTGCTTATGCTTCTTGTCAGTTGAAGCCTCATGAGAAGAACTACCTTGTACATGATTTGGAGTTGGCTGCCATAGTCCATGCTTTGAAGATTTGGAGGCACTACTTATATGGCGTATCTTGTGAGGTGTATACCGATCATCGCAGTCTTCAGCATTTGTTCAAACAGAAGGATCTTAATTTGAGGCAGCGGAGGTGGCGTGAGTTGCTCAAGGATTATGACATTACCATTTTGTATTATTCGGGGAAGGCCAATGTAGTGGCCGATGCGTTGAGCCGAAAGGCGGTTAGTATGGGTAGTTTGGCGTATATTCCAGCTGGGGAGAGGCCCTTTGCAGTCGATGTCCAGGCTTTGGCCAATCAGATGGTGAGATTAGATATTTCTGAGCCTAGTCGGGTGTTGGCTTGTGTGGTTTCTCGATCTTCCTTGTATGACCGCATTAGAGAACGCTAATATGATGACCCACATTTGCTTGTCCTGAAGGACAGGGCCCAACATGATGATGCCAGAGATGTAACTATTGGTGATGATGGTGTGCTGCGGACACAGGGCCGGATTTGCGTGCCCAATGTGGATGTGCTTCAGGAGTTGATATTGGAAGAGGCCCATAGCTCGCGGTATTCTATTCATCCGGGTGCCGCAAAGATGTATCAGGATTTGAGACAACATTACTGGTGGAGGTGAATGAAGAAGGATATTGTGAGTTATGTAGCTCGGTGTCTCAACTGTTAGCAGGTCAAATATGAGCATCAGAGGCCCGGTGGCATACTTCAGCGGATGGATATTCTAGAGTGGAAATAGGAGAGGGTTACTATGGATTTTGTGAGTGGTCTCCCTCGTACCTCGAAGAAGTTTGATTCGATTTGGGTGATTGTGGATAGGCTGACCAAGTCCACGCACTTCATTCCGGTGTGTACTACCTATTCCTCGGAGCGGTTGGCAGAGATTTTCATCCGGGAGATTGTATGGTTGCATGAGTCCCAGTTTCCATTGTCTCAGATAGGGGTACTCAGTTTACTTCCCAGTTCTGGAGGACTTTTCATTGAGAGTTGGGTACACAGGTAGAGTTGAGCACAGCGTTTCATCCGCAAACGAACAGGCAGTCCGAGCGTACTATTCAGATATTGGAGGACATGTTGCGTGCCTGTGTTATTGACTTTGCAGGTTCTTGGGCTGAGTTCTTGCCATTTGCAGAGTTTGCTTACAATAACAGCTACCAATCCAGTATTCAGATGGCGCCGTATGAGGCCTTATATGGGAGACGGTGTAGATTTCCGGTTGGTTGGTTTGAGCCCGGTGAGGCTAGACTATTGGGGACAGAGTTAGTTTAGGATGTATTAGAGAAGGTGAAGGTGATCTAGGAGAGAATTCGCACAGCTGAGTCGCGTCAGAAGAGTTATGCGGGCCGGAAGGTTCGAGATGTATCTTATACGGTGGGCGAGAAGGTCTTGTTGAAGGTTTCACCTATGAAGGGCATTATGAGATTTGGAAAGAAACGGAAGCTGAGTCCATGGTTTATTGGACCTTTTGAGATACTTAGGAGGATTTGGGAGGTGGCCTATATGCTTGCTTTGCTACCCAGTTTGTCGGGAGTTCATCCGGTGTTCCATATTTCTATGCTCCAGAAGTATGTTGGGGACCCGTCTCATGTGTTAGACTTCAGTACAGTTCAATTAGATGATGATTTGACCTATGATGTGGAGCCAGTGGCTATTTTGGGTCGTCAGGTTCGGAGATTGAGATCTAAGGACATAGTTTCGGTGAAGGTGCAGTGGAGAGGTCGGCCCGTGAAGGAGGCCACCTGGGAGACCGAGCAGGAGATGCGGAGCAGATATCCTCACCTATTTGAGGCTCCAGGTACGTTTCTTGACCCGCTCGAGGACGAGCGTTTGTTTTAGTTGGGGAGGATGTGACGACCCGGCCCTTCGTCACGTGAGTTACCATCCCGTTTCCCCCATATTATGTTGCTCTATGTTTCAATATCGGTATTTGAGTTGATCGGATAAAATTGAATTGGTTTTAGTCTGAAATGAGGCATTTAGCCTCTTAAAAGGAAGCTTGTTTTGAAAAAGTCAACCGGAAGTTGACTATATAGTTAGAAGGCTCGGAAGTGAATTTCGGTGATTTGGTTAGCTTTGGGGGATGATTTGTGACGTAGGAGTGCGATCGGAATTGAGTTTGGAGGCTCGGTGTAGAATTAGGCTTGAATTGGCGAAGTTAGCATTTTGGAGATATCCGGTTGATAGGTGAAATTTGATCTGAGGATCGGAATGAAATTCCGAGAGTTGCAGTAGCTCCGTTAGGTGATTTTGGATATGTGTGCAAAGTTTCAGGCCATTCGGAGGTGGTTAGGTCGGGTTTTTGATCGAATGTGCAATTCGGAAGTTTTTAAGAAAACTTAGGCTTTGATTTGAGGGAAATTGAGGATTTTGATGTTAACGATAGTGTTCTGATGATTCGAGCAAGTTTGGATAGTGTATTAGATTATGTCTGTGCTTTTGGTTGAGGTCCCGGGGGCCTCGGGGTGAGATCGGGTGTTAAAAACGAGAAGTTTTGAGTTT
>MU720958.1:6724-19378 GCA_026770625.1 Nicotiana glauca
TTTTCTTCTAAATATTTTGTGGTCAATTAATTTAGAAATGCATGCAACACGTATTTTTTGTATTTTAATTAGTTTAAACAAATAAACACACATACAAGATGCTAAAGAAAGATAACACACAATCCATTCAAATGCGATAACAAAACTATTTTATTTTATAATTTTTGGGAGTAATTGTCGTGAGAGCAAAAATCACGTGCTCACAGGAGAAATCCCTGATATACTTTCAAACAAGAAAGAAGTACAAAGACTAACGAGAAGAGTCACATCTTTGGGAAGATTCATTTTTAAATCATCGAAAAAATGTTTTACATTTTTCTCGGCCCTTAAAAAGATAATTTTGAGTGGTATGAGGATTGTCAACAGGCACTTAGAAATTTGAAGACTTACTTATCAAATCCACCTTTGCTAGCAAAACCAAAGGCCGGGGAGAGACTTTTCATCTACCTTGTTGTTTCAGAAGTTGCGGTAAGCACAGTTTTGGTTCATGAAGAACAGGGTAAACAATCTCCTATATATTATGTTAGTAAGTCTTTATTAGATGCAGAGACACGGTATCTACAACTGGAAAAACTAGCACTTGCTTTAATCATGGCATCTAGAAAATTAAGACAATATTTTCAATGCCATCCCATTGTTGTGGTAACTGCATACCCTTTACATAGTATATTGCATAAGCATGAATTGTCAGGAGGTTAGCCAAATGGGCCACATAACTGAGTGAATATGAAATCACGTACCTACCTAGAACAACAATAAAGTCCCATATATTAGCTGATTTTAGCCAAGGGGCATGTTAGAAGCTGAAAAAGAAGTTTGGGTACTTAGTGGGGCTAATCCAGGTACGTGGATTTTATTCACTGATGGCTTATCTAACGTAAAAGGGGAACGATTAGGAATTGAACTTAGTACCACCTACGGGTGAAACTATTAGGCAAACTACTAAATGTCACTCAATAACTAACAATGAAGCAGAGTATGAAGTTGTGATTGCAGGTTTAGAATTGGCACGAGAACTTGGAATAAATCAAATAGTGATAAAAAGTGATTCACAACTCGTGGTTAATAAAATGCTGGGGACCTTCACGGCCAGGGAAGCAATGATGCAACAGTACTTGGAAAATGTACGGGAATTGATTAAGCAATTCCAAACTTGGAAGGTCATACAAATACCAAGGGATGAAAATGTTGAAGCAGATGCCTTAGCTAGTATCGCATCCGCAACTGATGTAGAGAATGATGCAAATGCCTCAGTTATACATTTATTTTACTCAGTTATCGAACCTGATAAGAACGAGGTAAATTTTCATCATTTAACTTGGTATTAGAGGAACGAAATTGTTGCTTTTTTGTAGCATGGTACCGTCCCTGATGATAAGAAGAAAGCTTATGCACTGCGAAAGAAGGTTGCTCGATACTATTTAAAACAAGGAAACTTATATCGGAAAATGTTCGATGGTCCCTTAGCAAGATGCCTCGGGCCTTCGCAAATGGAGTATGTAATGAGAGAAATACATGGGGGGCATTGTGGGAATAACGCAGGAGGAAGATCACTGGTAAGAACCTTGATTAGAGCAGGGTACTACTGGCCCAAAATGGAAGAAGAAGCGGAATGTTTCGTGGCTAAATGTGATAAATGCCAGAGATATGGTAACAATATGCACCGACCAATAGAATTATTATATCCGATCATTGCGCCGTGGCCATTTATGAAATGGAGAATGGACATAGTAGGACCATTGGCTCAAGCAAAAGGACATGCAACGTTTTTGCTCGTACTTACTGATTATTTCACTAAATGGGTGGAGGCAGGAGCATTTAAACAAGTGCAAGAAAAGGAGGTCAAGGACTTCATTTGGCGTAATATCATCGGCTGATTTGGTGTACGAAAGGAAATTGTATGTGACAACGATCCTCAATTTATCGGAGCTCAAGTCACAAAGTTTCTTGAGAGTTGGCAAATAAAAAGGATTACATCTACACCTTATCATAGTGTGGGTAATGGACAAGCAGAATCAACAAACAAAGTCATCATTAATAATTTAAAGAAGCGATTAGAGGAGTCAAAGGGTAATTGGCCTGAAGTGTTACCCGGAGTTTTGTGAGCATATCGCACAACAACAAAAACGAGCACAGGTGAAATACCCTTCTCTTTGGTTTATGGAGCTGAGCCACTAATCCCAGTTGAAATAGGAGAACCAAGTACAAGATTCTCACAAGCAGCACAAGAGTCTAATGATGAAGAGATGCAAGTCAACATGGATTTATTGGAAGGCAGGAGAGAAGCTGTGCTAGTAAGAATGGCAGCACAAAAATAGGCGATCGAACATTACTACAACAGGAAAGCACGCTTGAGATACTTTAAAATTGGGGACTTCATCCTTAAAAAGGTTTTTCAATCTACAAAGGCAGCCAACGCGGGTAAACTAAGTCTAACCTGGGAAGGACTGTTGATACCCAATTTTTTCATATATATTTTATACTCAAATACTTTCAAAATAGCATGTGCATATAAGCATGCCCAAAAGTTCTGGTATTTTTCCCAATTTTTTAGATTTTTTAAAAGTCAATTCATTGTCTATTTTAACAGTACAAAATCCAAATTATCTCCAAAATTATCATTTATTGGTGAATAACTTATTTCATTCTCATATTTACATCAAAATATAATTAAGGTGATTTTTGCATATTTTCACCAATTTATTTGGCATTTTTAAAACCAAACTGCATATAATTGCAATTATGGCCTATTTCGTAATTAATAGCATTTTATAATTATAAAATTAGGTCCAATATTTTAAATTTAATATATATATATTATGTATTAATTTAGCACCTTCAATTTGTTTCAGAAATCTTTTTATTATTTTTTTATAAAACAAAAAGGGGGAAATGGCTATTTAAATGCTAGCCAAGATTTATTGCAAACATAGCCCCAATTGAACCCCATTTCAGACCAACCCATATCCCAAATTAACCCAACCCATACCTAATTCATTAACCCGGTCCAGCTTTGATCTGATCTGAGCCGTTGATCAAATGAGATCAACGACCCAGATTATCTTTCCTAAAATTAAATCTAACGACCCCCCCTTGACCCCTCATTTCTCATAGAGACCGGTCTCTCTCTTGGTCTCTTCGTCTCCTCCTTCTCTCTAGAACCTTATGGTTCTTCTCCGATCATCTTCATCGCCTCTCCGGCCATCTCCATCCTTACTTCTCTCGACCACCAGTCACCACGGAGCCTTGTCTTGTTGATCTTTTCTAAGTTTTGAGGCTCCAACGATTTCCACCATGCGAGATGGTCACTGAAAGCCTTGCTTGGCTTATCTCCGGCCTCCTCTCCGATGGTTTTCAGTTCGATGGTACTATGTACGCCATTATTAACGAGTTTCATAGCCAGGTTCCTTACCTCACTGATTTATTGCAAAACCCTAATTTTTGCCTAAATCTCGTAATCCCTGTCTTTTTTAAAACGATTTTCAGCTTATTCATTGTGTTTTACACTACTCACTACTCTATTTCTTCGATTAATTCAAGTTTTTCAACGTTCTATTCTTCTTTTCAAAACTAGGGTTCCTGAGCCCCCTTTCAAAATCACTATATCTTCTGCTCCTTTTTGAGTATTATGTGATTGTGCCTGTATTATGTGTTTATGTTTGTGTTATGAGCTTGTTTGTTTTCTGGTTAATCCGAGTTCCATGCTTTAAGTTTTACTAGGGTTCCGGTCTTCTACTGAACCTGTGATTTTCCTGCTTAGGGTTCTTCGATTCTTACGCCTATTGTATTTTACAATTCTTACTGTTATTCTACCAATTTTTGTGCACCACTTCAAATCCCAGATTTGTATGTGTTTTCCTTAGAAGTTCTTACACTGATTTTTGAATTATTTCCTTACTTGTGAAATGCTCTCTATACTTAGCACTGATTTCCTCTTATTTTAGTCTCGTCTGTGATTCTTTGAGTAATTTTTGGAGTTAATTTATATTTTTACCATATTTTTGCTCTTAAATATGTTTTCAAATATTCAGTATATGCTTTCCTTACTTGAAGCATTATGTATCTGGCCCTTATTACATACTACATGCATTACTACTCTTACTATGGTGTAATCAGTCGTCTAATTGTTTCTTTCCTTTATCTGATATAACCTATACCCCCATTCAAATCACGACTCCCTGATTAAAATAAATTAGGTCCAATGATTGATTCCAATTGGTATTGTTTCTATAATTATGCACTTGTTACCTATTCTCTATTGGTTTTCAAAACTATAAATACTCTACCCTCTCTTTAGCATACACAAACATAATTCATTATTCTGAACCCTCTCTTACACAAAAACATACTTAGTGTTCTCTCTTGCTTCTACGTAACCTCTCTCACTTCCTGTGTGACTACTGGTTACTCAATTGGTTTGAAACCCAGGATGAGATTTAGGCTACTTTACTGTTCTATTTCTCTCTACATTGCTACTTGCTGCTCACTTCTCTGCTATTGCTGCTCACTTCACTAATATTGCTACTCACTTCTCTGCACACTATTTCTCACCACCCTGCATATATTGCTCCCTACTGCTCTGCATTACCTTACCTTCAATTGGCTGAGCTTTAGTCTACTTTAATGTTCTATTGCTCTCTACATTGCTACTTGTTTGGGTCTGCCTAGTTGCTGCTCACTTCTCTGCTATTGTTGCTCACTTCACTAATATTGCTGCTCACTTCTCTACACACTATTGCTCACCACCCTACATATTATTGCTCCCTACTTCTCTGCATTACCTTACCTTCAACTGGTATGTCTCCTATTTGATTCACAACTTCAAAGCAACATGTTTTTATTTGTATTGAACTTTTTCCTGTTTCTTGTATGCTTCTACTTATGGTTCTGCTGTTTACATTGCAATTAGTATGCCTCTTTACTAGTTCATTGATATGATTACCCTTCTCCCAATTCAACATGTCTACTGATTTTGATTAATGCGTGACCAACATGTGGCAAATGAACCATGACATCAAAGAACGCCGGAGGGAAAACAAGTTGAACTTTGAACAAAATAGTAGGAATTTCTGCCTCTAGGATATCAAGATCTTCAATCGTCAAGAACTTAGAGTATATATTCTTGAAAAATTTTCCTAAGGTTATAATTGGATCACTTGTTTAAAGCCCTGAAGTTCTTCTCTTTGATGTTTGTGTATGTGTAATTGTGTTCTCACATAGGAGTTACTTGTCCCCATGTCCCTTTCCCCTGTTTGTGTTTGTATTCCCTGAACGCTGTGTTATACTCTAATCAAATATTGTTTCACTCACCTTCCTTTCATACTCTTCTGCTGTTTTCTTTCAAAACTGGTTCTATATAGATCATCTTTCAATTGTTTTTAACTCAATTTATTTAAACCCTATCACAATCTCACTATTCCTAGAATTTAGGTTCTACCCCTTTCGTGTAAGCATTGCTTTGGGTACCTTGAGTACCCACTGAACTTTGATGCACAAGGCTGGTAATTCCACACTTGCACTTGTTCAAATGTCGATTTGATTGGGTGCCTGGTATTGGCCAAGGGCCGCCAATGGGCCCTCAGGGAGATCTTGGTAAAAGGCTGTGAAACTCGAAAGGAGTGAGGTTGGAGATTTCGGGCCTGGTTGATGGCTCCCTATAGAATAACTTATTTTTCACTACTGTAATTTAATTATCTTGGTTTGTAATAATTTGTAACGAATGATTGGGGTTTATAGTGAAATGTGGGGACTATGCATGCTTAATTTAAGGGTTATGGGTAGAAAACATGCTTGTAGGCTTTATTTATTTGTGCAATAGACATCCTGCATAGGACATGCATCTCCTACGATTAGAAATCTTGTTTTTGGCTCTTTTACTTTCAGTTTGTTATTATACTCACTTCGTAATCACAATTAGTTAACAACCAACGAACTACTGTTATAAAGATTGCTGTTGCATCCTCACTAGCATTTAGATATCATGTTTTAGGACCTTTATGTGCATTAGATATTATGTACTTAGGATTTTATTCCATTTGAGTTGCAATTGACGCCCACTAGTTTTATTTAATTTAACAACATAAGTTTGGCTAACAGTTTCTCTTAAAAACTGGAAATAAAATATGCGTGTTCACTTCCCTTTTGCAATCAGGCAATGTATATAACGCCTAGGCAAGTTTTAGGACCTAGTAAATCGATTAATCATGTTTTCACCTATTTTAGACTATCCAACCTCTTTTAACTGTCCGAACTTGTTTCTCATTTTCGCCTATTTGAAGTCCGCTTTGTTTTCCTACTAAACTTATGTCCTATTTTTAGATAATCACATAATCTTGCATCTGTTCTGTTATGTATTCTACTGGGTAACCTCTCCTAGCCAAAATCGCGCTATTTGTTACTTATAGAGTACTGCATATTTAACACTTCTAATATATATTTTCAAAGCATATCTCAAAGTGTTCTTTACTAATTCCTAAATTGCCATATACTTACCGCCATTTCTTTTACAATTCTTAAATTTCGATCAAATTTTCTGCTTTCTGCCAAAACCTATCTTCAATATTCCTGTTTTTAAAACCCTCATTTTAGACCTTAAATGTGACTGAGACGTACTAATCATATGCTATCTATGGAGGGTTTCTTGAGCCTTTTATTTGCTTTTTGTATGATTCCTTTACGTGAAGTCCTATTTGTTATGTATGTCGTATAGTATTTTAACCTTTAAACCTAAGGGTTTAGCCTAGTCCTTGCCTTATAGGAATAGTGGTCCTAAATACCTTCTAGGACTTATAGGACGGGACGGGCAATAGCACGCAATAAGCACTCGTGACCAATCCACATGTTTAAATAACCTTTACGGGGCAGGAAGGGTAGAATATGGATATGATGACCGGTGCACTAATATCTCGTGCGTCCCCTCTTTTGAGGAGTGATTGCTGGGTATTGCATTGATGTGATCCATATTTTGTATAAACCTAGGTCCGCCCTTTTCTTTTCCTTTTATTTGCAGTGTCTTCTTTAATTATGTTCTTCAAATTAATTCTTTTTTTTCTTCTAAAAACTGTCTCTTTCTGTCTTCTTTACCCTTTTCAAAACTTGAAACTTATTCGTGATTCTTATGTGCAAAGTTTTACTTGTTTTCTCTCACTTCCTTTTAAAGTTACAATTAAAGCATGGTCGGGAACCACACTAGTGGATCTTTAGGGGTGCCTAACACCTTCCCCTCGAGATAATCTCAAGCCCTTACCCGAACTCTGGTTTTCTTTCAAAATCGCTTCTTCTCTTTAAAGTATCCTAATGCACTATAATCATTAGGTGGCGACTCTTCAAATTCCATAACATGATTCCTCAAAAGGGAATGAGAGTTGTTTTGTCCATAATGTTGTAAACCTGATTTCTTTATTTTTAAAGAAGGGGGGAAAAAGGGGGGCGTCGACAGCATGACGACTCTGCTGGGGATTTTTAGGTTTTTACCATTACATGCTTTTGTGACTTTATTGCTTCCGTAATTGCCTTTATTTCTTGCTTTTAATTATTTCATCATTAGAAACTAACTTGACTCTTCATATCTTTCCTTTATTTTAACTTCTTTTTCTTTACTACTTTATTACTATTTCAATACCATTGTAATTTTTGAGCATTTATTGTAATCTTTTATTTTATGAACGTGAAAATACATGCAATCTGCTTCATTCTTGTAACTGCATTCTTCAACATCATATTTCACTCGTGCCAAAACAAATCCTATAGCAATTCTTATAATGAGTGGTTGCGCCCTTCCGATATTATAAACCCCCTAAATGTGGCAAAGGCATATTTGTGGTAAAACCAGTCGATCAACGGTGTAGTCGACGGTTCCGCACCTTTCCCTCTTGAGTTGTCCGCTCAAGGGTACCTTGTCTAGCACTTTAAAGGTAGAAACCTTATTCCGTTAAACCGTTCATGCATCATGGTCAAACTTAGCCGAGTCAGTTATGTTGTCCGCATAATGACTCATTAAGATAGCCTAAACCGAAGTCCATCGGATTTCCTTGAATCCCAAATGGACGCCTCCATGTTATGTGCATTTATTTGGAGAACTAAATGTCTTTATGCTAATTATTGATTTAAATAGTCGAGTCTGGGTCTAACCCTTTGTTTTGCAGAAAATGAGGCACGAAGTCCCCAGATTCGGTATGGTATCTAACATTCACCCAAGGTTGCTAAGTTGGTGGGAGGATCTTCATGCCAGCGATCAGACCCTTGTCCGCAAGTACTTAGGGAATTTGCCCTCACTTCTGGAAATCCATCCTAACAACAAAATCATAGAGGCTGAAACTCTGTTCTGGGACAGTGATCGGTTGATTTTTCGCTTCGGGGACCTCGAAATGACCCCTTTGCTAGAAGAAATAGGGGGTCTAGCTGGAATTCCTTAGGAGACTCCGGGTCTACTTATACCAGAAAATCGCAAGGGTAGGGGTTTCCTCAAAATGATGGGACTCAAGAAGAATCCGGATCTGACTTGCCTAAACGATTCCCATATTCCATTTGACTTCCTGTGAAAGGTTTGGCCATAACAAGTCCTACCACACCTACACTGACGAATTCACCCTTACCTCTTTAGGGCATATACATAAGAGGGTCTTTGTATTCATGTTTTGTTTCTTGGGTATGGTGATCTTTCCCATGAAGAAGACTAGGGTCCACACCAAACTAGCCATGGTAACCAAAACCTTAATGGAAGGGATCGACGGGTAGTCTTTCAGCATAGTGCCCATGATCATCGCTGAAATCTATCGAGACTTAGGAAAATGTCAATAACGGGCCCGCACTTCGAGGGTTGTAATCTGTTACTTCAACTCTGGCTTATAGAACACCTTCAGAAATGTGACTACTGACAGGAGATTATACGCAGGGATTGGGATGACCATATCGCTTTCCACCACCCCAAGCGAATGAACTTCATGCCCAACATGTTCGCTTAGCCGGAGGACGCTGGAGGATGGGTAGAGATGTTTGAAAATATAAAGGAAGAGCAAGTACAGTGGATATTCGAGTGGTTCCAACAGGGGATTTCATTGTTCGTTCTCGAGAACCAAACGTTCCTCATTCTCATCGGTCTGAGGGGAACTCATCATTATGTCCCTCTCCGAGCCATGAGGCAAGAAGGGAGGAAACAAATCATACCAAGGGTAGACAAAATGAGTCATTTCAAGGCTGACTTTCAAGACGATGATAGCCCGCACATGTGTCAAGCTCAACATATGTGGCATTGCAAGCTCGTCTTGGGGAGAGAAACTATTGAAGCAGACATGTATCATGCAGGGTGTGTGGCGCATTATTAGGGTTGGTTAGAAGACGATAACATTGGTTTAGGTCACCCAGGGTTCATCCGAGGTCATAGTATTATTGATGAGAAAGATGCAGCGCAGGTTAAATACAATCAACTGCGCAAGAGGATGCAAGAGTGTGAAAATGAGCACTGGGAAATACAAGAAGCTCACCAGAAATTGATCGACGAGTGGAAGGATATGGCTGTCAACGCCAACAAGCGGTTAGGGTATCTGGAAAGAGATCTAGAAGAGTTGGAAGGAAAGTTCTTGAAGAGGATTGAAGACTGCCAAAATACCGAGGGAAGTGCAGGCGGACATTTGGCTCGAGCCTATTTGCTGCTAGGACTGCGCGAGTTGATGCAGCTGTACGAGGGAGGCAAGAATACTGAATCTGGGGAAGGTCCTTCTGGGACTAAGTAGTTAGGATCTTTTATTTCCTGCTTTCCTAATGTAATAAGGTCACTGGCCATTAGTGACATCTTTCCGTTATTTCAAATTACATTTTAGACTCGTCTTATTTTTATCAATAAAATGAGGCATTTAGCATTATAAGTTCTCCAAATTTAACTTGTCGCTAGGCCTATCTCAGGCATAACGAGGCACCCAAATAAGGAAATGATTTATATTCCTGCACAACGTGTTTAAATACCGCAATATTATTTTTTCAGAATCCGCACTAACTTTTTACCTTTTGTTTTTCTTTTATTTTTACTCCCTTTCCCAAAGGTTAATTCGTGCATTCTGGCACCATCAACATACTCAATAAGATCCAAGGACCCTCCACCTCCTCCTCCACCTCCGCCTACCAGAAACAGGAACAAAGGCAAAATGGGAGATGCAAACGCTAGAAAAGAAATTGAGGAAACTTCTCAGAACACTCCAATTACCAAGGAAACTGCTGCTCATCTTGAGCAGATTTTGCTGAGATTTCGGGAAGAACTAGAACAAGTCCGGAACCTGGCAAACCTATCAATCACTCTTGCCGCTGCTGATGCCAAAACCCAAAACCTCGTACCTCCACAGCCACCAGTACAAACTGCTAATACCCATGCCTGCAACACATGCAACAACACTCCACTGCTCATTTCCAAACCACAAAACACAACAAACGACCATAACACCCCTATCTTTGTGGACACTACACCCCACTATACCCAGCCAATCTCAAGTGCACCCGAATCAGATGACAAGGACTCCCTTATTAGGAATTTGGCCGCCGAACTCAAGAAGTTGAGTAGCCGTGTCCAAGGTGTCGAGGGTAGCAAAAGTGTTGAAGGGTTGAACTATGAAGATCTTTATGTTCAGCCAGATGTTAAGCTTCCGGAGGGGTACAAACCTCCCACGTTCGAAATGTTCGACGGTACATGTAATCCCAGGGTCCATCTAAGAATGTATTGTGACAAGCTGGTAGGAGTTGGAAGGGACGAGAAAATCCACATGAAGTTGTTCATGAGGAGTCTGAAAGGCGACGCCTTGTCTTGGTAAATCAGCTAGGATTCAAAGAAGTGGACAAGTTGGGTGATCATGGTATCCGATTTTATAGACCGTTTCAGGTTCAACACTGAGAACGCACCAGATGTGTTCTATATCTAGAATCTGAAGAAGAAGCCCACAGAAACCTTTCGCGAGTATGCAACTCATTGGAGGTCAGAAGCTGCCAAGGTCAGGCCAGCCCTCGAGGAAGAGCAGATGAACAAGTTCTTTGTCCGGGCTCAGGATCCGTAATACTATGAGAGACTGATGTTGATAGAGGGTCAAAAATTCTCTGACATCATCAAGTTGGGAGAAAGAATCGAAGAAGGTATCAAGAATGGTATGGTCACCAATCTCGAAGCATTACAGACCACCAACAAGGCCTTACAGTCTGGTGGCACGTCAAAGAAAAAGGACGTGAATTTTTTAATAGCTGCGCAAAGAACCAAATCCCCTATGAAGTACCAAACCTATCCCTCAACTCCACTCACATATCAACATACCCTAAATTACCAAGCACCCTCACCTACATACCAAATGCCACCATCTGCCTACCAATCACCTCCACCACCCACATATCAACCAACCTCACCAAGATATTCCCAACCCGTGCCCGTGTACCAAGCATATAACTCCCAACCTTCTCATTACCCATCACCACCGACTCGCCAAAGCTTTCCTCGACCCAGACCAAATTTTGACCGCAGACCTCCTATAAAATATACTGCCATAGCTGAGCCAACCGACCAACTATATGAAAAACTCAAAATGGACGGTTATGTTACTTCTATCCTAGCCGTAACTCCAGAAAATCCCTCCCAGTAGGTCAATCCAAACAAAACTTGCGCATACCATTCCGGAATGAAAGGTCATACCATCGACGAGTGTCGCTCGTTGAAAGATAAGATTTAGACTTTGATTGATAACAAGGTCATTATGGCAAGGGAGAATGCTCCTAATGTCCGCAATAACCCTCTGCCTGGCCACAAGGGTGGAGGCATCCATATGATCGAGATAGAGGATGATTGGGACCCCAAAGGGTAAATTAGATTGATTGACGAAGGAGATGAGCCTAAAAAATCGACGGTTACCCTCAATCCCATTATTGTTCAGATCCATCCCTATGAGGGCAATGTGGTAAATGTGTCTGTACCACTCGTGTTTGAAGTGCCTCCTGCAAAGGCCCCAAAACTAATTGAGGTAGAGTTCAGATTTCCAAAGGCACCTGCACCATTTAAAGTTGTTGTGTTACATCCAAGGGTGCCAATTCCGGTTTCCATGACAGACGTGACCCCGTTCAAGTCAAATGCCATACCTTGTGATTACACAGCAGAAGCTAGGAGAAAAGGGAAAACACATACTGGAGAAGCGATCGCCGCACATGGCATGACTAGAACCGGCAGGGTATACACTCCGGAACATTTAGCTGAGTCCAGCAAGTAGGCCTCCGGGTGGCCTGTTGAAACTGGACCTGATGACCTTTGGAGGAAAATACAAGCCAAGGAATACTCGGTCGTTGAGCAACTGAACAAAACACCAGCGCAGATTTCCATCCCGACTCTTGTGCAAAGCTCTGAGGCACATAAAAATGCCTTGATGAAGATATTGAGTGAAGCTTATGTTCCCAGCAACATAACCGGAGGCGAAATGGCAAATATGGTAGGACAAGTGTTGGAAAGTCACAAGATCACCTTCCACGAGGATGAGTTACCACCAGAAGGACTTAGTCACAACAAGGAGTTGCATATCACTGTGCAATGCGAAGATTATTTCATCACCGGGATCTTGGTCGATGAGGGATCTAGCCTCAACATTTGTCCGCTAGTGACTCTCAGAATATTGGGGAAAGGTTTGCATGAGATCAAAGATG
>MU720959.1:1987-27147 GCA_026770625.1 Nicotiana glauca
ATCAGAAAGCTACGAGGTTACAGGCATGCTATTCATAACTAAGCAAGATCAGAAGGCAAATAGG
Source organism: Nicotiana glauca (assembly GCA_026770625.1). Taxonomy (NCBI): domain Eukaryota; kingdom Viridiplantae; phylum Streptophyta; class Magnoliopsida; order Solanales; family Solanaceae; genus Nicotiana; species Nicotiana glauca. Next base: position 2,052 of record MU720959.1, read on the forward strand.
CATGTGATAGAACAAATAGAACAATCAGGAAGTTCAGGAGTCTTTTATCTTGGATTTTTAATCCTCAGGCAGACTCATCGAGTCTTTTTGTGCAAAAGAATCTTAGGAAATAGGGATATTAGGGTTATGGGTTTAACAGGGTGGTTTTTGGACTAGGGGTGTTCGCCGGATTAGGGTTCCGGCGACACATTTTTCAATATTCGAAGGATTTGAGGCTTATTCGAGATAAACCACCTAGGTGGGGTTAAAGAGGATGAGGAGGCGGTCATGGGGTATTAAAGGCAGACTCTGGTTCATAAGTGGTAGTCACCGGAGTAGGGTTCCGGCGACATCTTTTGGGTTATTCGAGGGTTTTCAAGGGTTTTCTGGGGAAGCCGATGGGGTAGGGTGAAAGAGGAGAAGGAGTAGGCCAAAGGGTGTTCATGGTGGCCTGAGTAGAAGAGGTGATGAACCACCGCCGGTAGGTTTCCGGCGATGGTGGAGAGGGTATTAGGGCGGCTAGGGTTTGAAGGTTAGAGACGAGGGTATGAAATGAATAATTATGTAACGTTTTAGGTATTTAAAAACATTGGGTGATCTGGAACCGTTGGATTGAATGAACCAACGGTTCAGATTTAATTAACTCAATTACGACGTCGTTTCAATTAAGTAGTCATTTAATCTGGACCCTTGGATTGATGTTGCCAACGGTTCAGATCAATTCACATAGGCGACGTCGTTTTATTAAACAACCGTTACTCTTGGGCCGTTTAATCAAATTTCCAACGGTCCAGATTTAATCAACCTGGACGGTGTCGTTTGGTTTAATATTAAGGCCAACCGGCTTGATTTCATTTGGGCCTGATCCGTGTATTATATCACTTGCGCTACTGAATTGTATTTGGCCTAATTCTTGTGTATTGTATTTGCACTTTACATTTTTGTATTTTCGTATTTTAGTATTCTTTTCTTTTCTATATATATATTTATTTTTTTTACTTTTTGTATTTATTTTTTATTTATTTTCCTGGTATTTTCCTTATATTTTCTGATTTTTCTAAAATTAAAGAGTAATTAATTTCTATTTCTTGGTATTTTCTGATTAATACAAACAGATGATTTTTTATTTTCTTTGCTTTGTTTTCCAAAAATTAGAAAAAATCCTGGTATTTCCACACAATTATCAACAAATTTCCAAGAAATTCAAAAATTATTTTTGCATATATTTTGGAATAATTTGCTTAGGGCAAAAATCACGTGCTCACAAGAACTAATAGGTTTTAAAAAGCTAAGTGGCTACGGCTTTGAAATGCAATAGGGGATACATTTACAATGGGATAAAATGGCTAAAATCATTTTCTGTGTTAATAGGTTGTTTTTCCATCTGATTGTTGGAAGTGAGAGTTGTAGGAATTAAGTTTATGTATATTAACCTAATTTCAGTTTTTGTAGTATCTCAATGACCTTCTTTGCATATTAGTTCGAATTGCTAGTTTTATAGAAAATTTGAGGCGTGCCATGCCGAATAAAATCTCAATTGCATGGTCCTCATTTAATTAATCTCGTATCGATACTTAGAATCCGGGGCGTGCCATTTAGCGAATTTCCATGGCCTCCCGCAAAGTTAACAATGCGTTAGTTGCTTTAGGCGCGTTATTTAATAATTTTACCTTCTTAAACTCGGGTGCACATTTATATGACCCAAATCCAAATCTCAACGATGTTGAAATACGTCAAAAACCACGGGTGCATTTATGTGACGTGGTTCGAGACGTGTTTTAATGGTGTTACAATTCTATTTAAAAATGAATAAAAGCGGATAAGGTTAAAATTTGCACATAGGTTCATAATTGTTTAAAATCAGATAATTTAAGCCGAATATGACAGTTGAGCGACCGTGCTAGAACCACGGAACTCGGGAATGCCTAACACCTTATCTCGGGTTAACAGAATTCCTTACTCGGATTTCTGGTTCGCGGGCTGTTAAACAGAGTCATTCTTTTCCTCTATTCGGGATTTTAAATCGGTGCCTTGGGACACCATAAATCTCCCAAGTGGCGACTCTGAATCTCTTAATAAATAAATTCCGTTTGATTTTCATTTCAAGTTGGAAATAATTCCCTTTATTATACCCCCTTCGCGGGGTGTAAGTGAGAAAAATGAGGTGTGATAGATTTACGTGAAAGCACTCAAGATTGAATTTCCATTGTAAAGCCACAATCCCAAAGATAGCTTTTCTATTAGCAAGCAACGTATCACATGGAATAAACAAACACAACACCTTTTAATTGAACTTAAACAATTGCAGTTACTCTCTAACAGAACTTGTATGCTTGACTTAATAAGACTGACTCGAAATCAAAATCTAATACAATGGGAGGTCAAATGGAGTAAACATCATGTATAATATACACGACTATTAATTAACACCATTCATCTAAAAGTCTTTGCCAGTCCTATTAGATTCATACCGCAAAACTTTGAACCTCATAACTATTCAAATAAGCACTATTATACTCAGTTTCTAGTCTAAAACCCCATTTATTATAGCCATCATGTTAAACAGACATTATACTAAACCAACAAAAAAAACATATGATACAGAAACAGTAGCATGAATTAACGCTTAAAACATCTTGGATTCACTTCCATTTCATTCAGCAAATCAACACTTCATACATGATTTTAAGTTCAAAGCATGTACTTGGAAGTTGAGAAGCAAAATAAAGAAACGGAGGATCAGTTGTGAGTCAATAGCAGGAACAGGTATCAGCAACAAAATACGCCCAGAAATGATTGAGGAAAGACCACTTGAAACCAGTTTTGAATCCCAATGATGTCACACAAAGTGCAGAATCAAATTTCAACCAAGAATGAACCAAAACTTGAATACTAGACAGATTCAGCTCATGAACAGCCCCATTTTTATGTGTGTGTATATATATATATATATATTTTTATTTTTTTTTATTTTTTTTTTATATTCAAACTTGGATGGAACAGTAATCTATCAGCCTTAATATTTCTGGATCTTTCAGCCCTTAAAAACCTTTCTTTTCAGTGTTCAAAGTCTGCATGTATTTCTATGTGTTCAAAAAAAACTCAGATTTGCTGAGTGTTTTCAATCTTAGTGTGTGTTTTTTTTAATGTATATCTCTCTACCCCACTTAAACTCTCTGTCTCTTTTTTATAAGTTTTTCAAACCTCTTTTCATCCAGATTTTCAAGCACCTAGTGGATAATTAACTATTCTATATTTGCCCTTAAAACCAACAAGTGTAGTCTCCACTATTAGTTGTCTTTTAACTTTTCAATCCCACTTAGAAATATCCCTATTTTATTCATTAGTGCCCTACTTATTGATTAACAGCCCTTATTTAATTATTCAAGTACCCTAATTCTCAAACTACCCCCTGAAATCTTTGTGAATTACCCCTGAGAAACTAGGCCGAATCTGGGTCCAATTGGCCCAAATCCGGAAACCCTTAGGCAACCAAAACCAAACTCGACCTATAGGGATACACTTCAAAACCAAAACACAATCAAACCAAGTACTGAATTGAAATGAGACAAGCGGAAACAAAAGTAATTCGGGCCATTTTTTAACTAATCTCCAGTAATGCCACTAAACGTTTAATGAAATTGAAACCAACTTACTATCAGATTATTGATACTAAAAAAAAAAAAAGAAAACTAACATGTATGCCAAGAACAATTATAAAACTAGTGAAACAAAAGACTTTAAAAGAAAATGGTGAAATAGATGATGATGCGAGGTAATAATCGAAAAGAAAAGTAAAAAAAAATTAAGAGAAAAGAAACTAAAAAGGAAATACCCGTGTGCTCCGAATGTATTTGAAATTCTTGAAAATCTTCTTCGATTTTGACCTTATTAGACCTTAATCTTGTGTTTCCTGTGTGAAAACACATGACTAAGGTCCAATAGTCCTAAATCTTCATAGGCCCGTTGAATTTTAGGGCTTGTTCTCTTATTCCAAATTTGAACGGTTTGAGGGGAATTTGATGAAAACTGATACGGGATTTGGGGTAAAGGAGGCACGATGGTCATTGGGTGTTAGTTTGGGAAGGTTTGAGGCAGCGCCGCCACCGAGGAATATGAGGGCGGCACTAGGGTTCGTCCCTTTGAATCAAGATTCGAAGGGTTCTGATGGTATTCTAGGGAAGGGGCTTGAGGGGTTGGAATGAGGAGAGGGAGGAGAATCGATGGTGTTAATTTGGTGGCGATTGAAGGTTGTCCGCTGCCGTGGGCGATTTCCAGTGGGCGGAGGGTGGCGGCGGAAGGTTTGGTCTCTGAAGGTTTAGAGACGAAGAGGTAGGGGTGTTCTGGGGGGGTTGGGTCAGGTTGGAGGTTTATATATTGGGTAGGAGATTGGATCCAAGCCGTTCGATCAATCGAGATCAACGGCTCAGATCAATTCCCCTATGTGAAACGGGGTCGTTTAGTTTTAGTGAGGGGCTGGACCGGTTCTGGGAGATGGGTCGGGTTGGTTAGAAGAGTATAGGGGAGTACTTGGACCGTTGGATGGGAAAGGACGAACAGTCGAGATTTGTTGACACTGAAACGGTGTCGTTTGGTCGAGTTGGTGACGGACCAGGCTGGGGGATGGGTTTGGGTTGGACTGGATGGGTATTTTGATTTGGGCTTGGATTTAATTTTTAATGGCCCAAGTCCGTCTTTTTCCAATTCTTTTCCTTTTGTTTTATTTTCTAAAATTCTAATAAAAATAAAAATACAAACCTAAATTAATCCTTAACCAAATTATCCTATACTCTAAGTAGTAATTATCACAAACATAATTAAATACCAAGTAAAAACAAAACATAAAATTCAACATTAAATACTAAAATGCAAAATACATTATTTTTTTGTGGATTTTTTCATTTTTTTTAAAACAACAATTTGCTTAATTACTCTAAAAATGTGAAGTCAATCTTTAATGCGAATACAACATATTTTTGTATTTTTTATTAATTAAACAAAATATACAGGCACAGACAAATGCAAATAACAACAAAATACCACAAAGTTTCACAGGACTTCCAACAATAAACAAAACAATTTTTTTGTTTTGATTTTGTGGGAGTAATTCATATAGGGCAAAAATCACGTGCTCACAGCTGCCCCTCTTTGCTCGAAAATACGAAGAGTTTTCGTGCAAAGATAAAGCGAGCGGATACGAGCGATATTTGCCCGTTTGAATACTCCATGTGAAGCATTTTTTGAAAGATTTTGACCGAACATCTGCTTCAAAGGTTTCCTACATATCCTTGGCTAAAAAGGAATCAGGCCAATGTAGTTCGGGAAATTTTTGGTAGCTGGGACTACTATGAAGCTGTGCTTTACTATTATTGTTGCTGTTGCTACTTGCCGACCCTTTATTACACCATGCTAAAAAGAAAAATAAAGAAGCTAGGCTAAGCTATGGCCTATGAATTACAAAGACTTATTCTCAAACTTGTTCCGCGACTGTTGTATTCTCTCGGTGAAATCCATTGTTGTCGCTTTGCACCGACTTCTTGAGATGTTCTCCCTTTTCTTTGGGCGGGTACCCAATTGTTGATCCTTTAAATGTCTTCTCTTGATCATTGTCTTTTTCCTCTGCTCTCTAGACGGGCTCCTGACTTCTGCACTTGAATGTATCCCTTTGTTCTCCAGGCGGGTTCCTGGCTTCTTTGACTTGAGAGGTACGCCTCTGTTCTCCAGGCGGGCTCCTGACTTCAAAACTTAAAAAGGTACGCCTCTGTTCTCCAGGCGGGCTCCTGACTTTAAAACTTTAAAAAGTACACCTCTGTTCTCCAGGCGGGTTCCTGACTTCAAAACTTAAAAATGTACGCCTATGTTCTCCAGGCGGACTCCTGACTTCCAAACTTTAAAAGATACGCCTCTGTTCTCCAGGCGGGCTCCTGACTTCAAAACTTCAACTATTCTTCTTACCCTAAAAGCCGTGTTGTTTTCCCCGTTCTTCAAATGGGTATCTGATTTCAACAAAATAGACACAATGAAAGGAAATTTTTTCTGCCCCAGTTTGATAACTGAGTGCATCTGTTTGGTGCCTGCCCTTCCTTACGGCGGGTTTCTCCGAAACAACCGAGATTTTCTGCCCATGTTTCAACCAAATAAAAAATCTCGTCAGTTTAAAATGTGGTGTTGGTTGCGGTGCTCTTGCTGGGGGTGGTTTTCCCCTCGCTCCTTTCCATGTTCTGCTTTGTTCGACTGCCTTGAACTTGGTCAAGACTTTCCAATACTCCGACTACTTCCTTATCCGTAAACTTTCCAACTGTTGCTTCCCACTTCTAACCTTCTTATCTAAAATTTTCCAATTATTGCCATCCCCTTTTGGATTTTTATCCGATCCCATATTTTCACGGAATCTCCACCACTTTATCATTTGGTTTATCATGACGCCTCTTACGTCCCATCACCTTCTTTTCGGCCTATCCTAGCCCCACTTTGCTTTGCACCACTTTGGAATCTGGCAGTAAACTCTGAAAATCCTTCTTATTTGTTAAAAATAAACTATTATTGGAAAAGTCTTAGCCAAAAGAAATGGAATACGATGACTTTAAAAGATGAAAAAAAAAATAAAAATAAAGGAGAAGATCTTCCTTTAGAAGATTGTTTGAGAAAGAAAAAGACTTATCTGAACGGGATAACTGACCCCAATGATCATGTTGTGCATTTCGGATTAATCAACCTAGCCTATTCAATCAATCAATTTCCCAATTGTCTTGCTTTGTGCCTCAAAGTTTTCCCCAACCAAATCTTTTTATCGAATCCCCATCTTCGTTCAACTTGATACCTTGACGGATCTTTTGCCATCATCCTCACTTCATTTGTCCCTTTCTCAATTCCTTGTCGCCTCATGGTGCCCGTGAAGGTTTTCACTAATAAGACTCTCATTTTCATTTTCTCTCAACTTTCGTCGCCTTATAGTGCCCTCACGGGTTTTCACTAATAAGACTCTCTCATTTTTCATTTCTCTCGGCTTTCGTCGCCTTACAGTGCCCTTGCGGGTTTTCACTAATAAGACTCTCATTTTTCATTTCTCTTTCTTAAAATCGGAGTATTTCCCTTGGTATGAAATTATCTTTATTTGCTTGACTTAGCACCTCTCGAAGACTTATCGAGAGGTCTTTCTTTGTATGTTAACATGGATTCTTGGATAGGTTTGGAAAGAAAAAGGGTATCAAAGAGTTCAAACCAAATCCGACGGGTTAGAATTACAACTTTTGGAACCAACTTCCTCATTACAAACATAATTTCTGCCCCAGTTTTCTTGCTTGGGGATCCTTCAAGTTTTATTTCCCTATGACCGAGCCATGAAGCTGCCTACGTATCCTTAAAAGGAATCAGGTCAAACGTAGTTCATTCTTCTTCCTTGTTGTTACATTTTTCTTTTTATTTGTTATTGTTATTTTCCCTTTTCTGTTTTTCTTTTTCTTTACTCTTTCCTTTCTTCTCTTTCTTTTCTTTTTGGTTATTGATTCCAAAAGAGGGGTACGAAATAAAATAAATAAGGCTCAAAAGGATGAACAAAGGGTAAAGTGTTTAGATAGCAGAACAAATTTCCTTCATCATTTCAACCTTCGAGATAATGCCAAGTACAAACAATCAATGATTATATTAAAGAAATCATACATAATTTCTTTTGACTGCATCGGAATTGATAGCCATATCTATGCATTTCCCTTCAATATCTGTTAAACATAAAGCGCCATTGGACAATACTCTGGTTATAATGAACGGTCCTTGCCAGTTCGGGGCGAACTTGCCCTTTGCTTCAGCCTGATATGGAAGGATCTGTTTCAACACCTGCTGCCCTACTTTAAACTTCCGGGGACGCACCTTCTTGTTATATGCTCTTGCTATCCTCTTTTGATACAATTGGCCATGACATACTGCTGCCAATCATTTTTCATCGATTAAATTCAACTGCTCCAAACGGGTTTTGACCCACTCATCATCGTCAATCTCAGCCTCGGTGACAATCCGAAGGGACAGGATTTCGACTTCCGCAGGGATCACTACTTTAGTGCCATATACCAACAAATATTGGGTCGCACCTACTGAAGTACGGACAGTAGTACGATAACCCAACAGCGCAAATGGTAACTTCTCATGCCATTGCTTAGAACTTTCTACCATTTTCCGCAATATTTTCTTTATGTTCTTGTTGGCTGCCTCAACTGCTCCATTCGCCTTAGGACGATATGGGGTGGAATTGCAATGTGTAATCTTAAACTGCTGACATACTTCTTTCATCAAATTGTTGTTAAGATTAGCACTATTTTTTGTGATGATTACCTTTGGGATTCTAAATCGACAAATGATATTTGAGTGTACAAAATCAACCACTGCCTTCTTGGTTACAAACTTGAAAGTGTTAGCCTCAACCCATTTGGTAAAGTAATCAATGGCCACCAAAATAAACCTGTGTCCATTGGATGCTGCTAGATCGATGGGTCCAATGACATCCATGCCCCAAGCAACGAAGGGCCATGGTGCTAACATTGTGTGCAATTTCGATGGCGGAGAATGAATCAAATCTCCGTGTATCTGGCATTGATGGCACTTGCGCACAAAGCTGATACAATCTCGCTCCATAGTGAGCCAATAATACCCTGCTCGAAGGATCTTCTTCGCCAATACATATCCGCTCATGTGCGGCCCGTAAACTCCAGAATGTACTTCCGTCATGACTGTCGAAGCTTGTTTAGCATCTACGCACCTTAACAATCCGAGATAGGGTGTTCTTTTATACAACACTCCTCCACTAAGGAAAAATCCATTTGCCAACCTTCGAATTGATCTCTTTTGATCTCCTGTGGCCTGTACTGGGTATATCCCCATCCTGATGTACTCCTTGACATCATGGAACCATGGCTCGCCATCAAATTCTTCTTCCACCATGTTACAATAAGCATGCTGATCACAGACTTGAATATGCAGCGGATCAACATGAATTTTGTCTGGATGGTGCAACATTGCTTCCAAGGTAGCCAAAGCATGGGCAACCTCATTATGTACTCTTGGGATATGCTTAAACTCCACTGATCGAGACCATTGACAAAGATCATGCAAACATTATCAATACGGTATGAGCTTTAAATCTCGTGTTTCCCATTCTCTCTGAATTTGATGTACCAAGAGGTCTGAGTCTCCCAAGACCAAAACATCCTAGACATCCATGTCTACAGCTAACCGCAAACCTAAAATGCATGCCTCATATTCAGCCAAATTGTTGGTACAATAGAAACAAAGTTGAGCCGTAACAGGGTAATAGTGCCTTGTTTCAGAAATAAGTAACGCTCTTATTCTAACTCCTTTCATATTTGTAGCCCCATCAAAGAAAAGCTTCCATCCTGGTCCTTCGGTCAATTCCAACTCATCGATATGCATCACTTCTTCATCAGGAAAATACGTCCTCAATGGCTCGTATTTTTCATTGACCGGATTCTTGGCCAAGTGATCGGCCAACGCTTGGGCTTTCATCGTCGTCCTCGTCATATAGACGATGTCGAATTTCGTGAGTAATATTTGCCACTTCGCTAATCTTCCTGTGGGCATAGGATTTTGAAAAATGTACTTTAATAGATCCAAGCGTGAAATGAGGTAAGTAGTATAGGATGACAGATAATGCTTCAATTTCTGTGCCACCCAAGTCAGGGCGCAACATGTCCTCTCAAGATGGGTGTACTTAACCTCATAAGCCGTAAACTTCTTGCTGAGATAATAGATGGCTTTCTTCTTCCTACCGGTGATGTCATGCTGCCCTAGTACGCAGCCAAATGAATTCTCCAAGACCGTTAAATAAAGAATCAACGGCCTCCCTGGTTCAGGTGGAACTAACACAGGTGGGTTTAATAAACACCCCTTTATTTTGTCAAATGCCTCCTGACATCCTTCAGTCTATTCAATTGCAGCATCCTCCTTCAGTAGCTTAAAAATGGGTTCGCAAGTTGTTGTGAGCTGAGCAATAAACCTGCTGATATAGTTCAACCTTCCCAACAGACTCATTACTTCGGTCTTATTTTTTGGGGGTGGCAATTCTTGGATGGCTTTAATCTTTAATGGGTCCAAATCAATGTCTCGCCAACTGACTAGGAATCCCAATAGCTTTCCGGATGGAACAACAAATGCACAATTGGCAGGGTTGAGTTTGAGGTCGTACTTGGGAAGTCTCTGAAAGAACTTCCTCAAATCTGCGATGTGGTCGACCTGCTACTTTGACTTAATGATCACGTAATCCACGTACACCTCAATATCTTTATGGATCATATCATGGAATACAGTGGTCATTGCTCGCATGTATGTTGCCCCAGCATTCTTCAGACCAAATGGCATTAATCTGTAGCAATAAGTTCCCCACGGCGTGATGAATGTCATCTTCTTTGCATCTTCTTCATCCATCAAAATCTGATGATACCCAGCATAGCAATCCACAAAAGATTTGATTTCACGTTTGGCACAATTATCGATCAAAATGTGGATGTTGGGTAACGGAAAGTTATCCTTTGGGCTTGCTTTGTTCAAATTGCAATAATCAACGCACACCCTGATTTTTCCGTCCTTCTTCGGCACTGGCACCACATTAGCCAACCAATCAGGATATCGAGTGACCCGAATAACCTTTGCATCCAGCTGTTTGGTTATCTATTCCTTAATCTTCACCCTCATATCAGTTTTGAATTTCCTCAATTTTTGCTTGACGGGAGGGAATGCCGGGTCAGTGGGCAATTTATGAACCACTAAATTGGTGCTTAAACTCGGCATGTCATTATATGACCATGCAAAAATGTCTTTGAATTCAATAAGTGTTTTGATTAATTCTCCCCTGATATTCGGCTCAATATGGATGCTTATTTTAGTTTCCCTGATGTTATCTGCGTCCCCTAGATTGATGGCTTCTGTATCGTTTAAATTAGGCCTAGGTTTTTCTTCGAATTGACTTAGTTCCCTACTAATCTCTTCGAAGGCTTCATCTTCATCGTATTCCGACTCATAATCTACTTCTTGCACTATTATTTCAGAGTCAGATTGATTTTCTAGACTGGGTCGAGGATTCCTTGTGCATGCCATGTCATTAGGGCCATTAGAAAGAGAACTGTACAGAAAAGAGAAAAGAAAACAAAATTAAGATAAAGAATGAAGAAGAAGCTTTTCATTTTATTGAAATATAGGATAACAAGGTTTTGCACACTTAGACCGACTGAAAAATAAAAATCTGGATTACAACCCTGGAATAATCCAGACAAACAAGAAGGAACATCAGAGCGAACTACCAAGACTCCTTCCGAGTGGGAAGAGGAGTAGCCCTCCAATTATTGAGCTTTGCCTTTAATCCCACAAACTGCACATCTGCCTTGCTTGACCCTTCCCCAGCTTCTATGTTAATCTCGGCAAATAACATTTCGAACCCTTTATCCAAATCCCCATCAGCACCAATCAGTGACCCGGGAACTTTTGACAATGGTTGCTTTCTAATACTCGGCCTGACGAAAGATCTGGACAGACGTGGGATTGGCTTTGGCAAAACCCATACCTTCTTCTTCATTTTGCGGTCTCGTCTCACATATGCCGCAGTGGTCTTAAACCCCAAACTAAAAGTATCCAAATTCTTAGGAAGAGAAATCGGTTGCACGATGCCTTGGAGATCAACACCCAAACCCTTACCCGGTATGAAACCATTTTTTAACATTTTGGAAGCCACCATGACAGTTGCGGCCGTTACTCTAGGAACTAAGATGCTTTTCCCCTCTGGGACCTTTTCTACTGGTACTGTGTCAGAGACTTGATATACCCACGGCCCCTGGTCGTCTTCCATTTCGATAAAGGGTACAATGGCATCACCCAGGGCACACATATTATCTTTACCGTGCACCACAATCTCCTGTCTGTCCCACTCGAATTTAATCACTTGATGCAACGAAGATGGCACTGCTTTGGCGGCATGGATCCAGGGTCGCCCCAATAAAAGGCTATAAGAGACCGCCACATCTAGCACTTGAAACTCCATGGTGAACTCCACAGGCCCTATTGTCAATTCTAGTATTATGTCACCCACAGAATCTTTGCCTCCGCCGTCGAACCCTCGTACACAGACATTTTTCTTATGAATTCTGTCATTATCAACCTTTAGCATATTCAACGTGGAAAGAGGACATATATTTGCACTGGACCCATTGTCAACCAGAACTCGCGTGACCGCCGAGTCTTCGCACTTCACCGTCAGATAAAGGGTCCTATTATGTTCTGTGCCCTCCACAGAAAACTCATCATCTGAGAAAGTAACTCTATTTACCTCAAAGATTTTATTTGCCATCTTCTCAAGGTGATTCACCGAGATCTTGTCAAGGACGTGGCCTCATTCAATTTCTTCATCAGCACCTGGCGATGCTCATCTGAGTGGATCAGCAATGAGATTTGGGCTGGTGTTTTCTTCAATTGTTCTACAATAGAGTAATCCTGTACTTTCATTTTTCTCAAGAATTCTTGCGCTTCTTCTTCTATCACAGCTTTCTTCACCAATACAGGGTTATCTTTGGGAATTCTGGCTTTTCTCAACTCTTCAAGGGCAAAGCACCTCCCTGAACGAGTCAAACCCTGAGCTTCACAAACTTCTTCCCTGATCTCCTTCCCTTTATATGTCACCACCACTTGTTCATAACTCCAAGGGATAGGTTTACTGTTGATCATTGGCAACTGAGTTACTAGCTTTATAATAACAGGCTCTATGCGAGCAACCTTCACGACTACAACAGGTTTACTTGCAACCCCCGGTACCACCATTTTTGCTTGTTCTGGATTCACTGCAACAATGCTTGATGACCTTTTCTCGGCCACCACAACTGGATTGTTATTCATCCCTTTCGACTGGACCTCCGACTTCCCACTGGCCACCTTCTCTTTTGAACTGGTTTCGCTGGAACGGATCATAATTACTGTCTACGAGGGTTTCTTTGGCTCTCCCTCTCGTTGCACCAACTCAATCATATTAGTCTCGTGATGGGCTGGAAGCGGATTCTGGTTGATGTTGGGCATTTCCGGGACTTGAACCTCGATCTGACGAGTGTCGATGAGTTCTTGAATAACTGGTTTCAATTTCCAGCATTTTTCTGTGTCATGTCCCGGGGCCCCTGAACAATATTCACAATTTACTGAGTGGTCAAGGTTTCTTGGAGGAGGGTTTGATAACTTATCCTCAATCGGATTCAACATACCCAACTGCCTCAGCCTATGGAATAAACTGGTATATGATTCTCCCAGTGGAGTAAAACCCTTCTGCTTCTGTGCCCTCTCATTCCTGAAGCCTTGGCTTGGACGGAAACTTGTTCCAAAGGGGTTTTTGTAGGCTCTTGGGGGTAGGTAGGGATTTTGTAGAGTTGGGTAGGTATTTTATGGAGCTGGCACACACCACTGTGTGTGGGCCGGAGGTTGAATATATGTCTGAGCATGATGGACAGCAAAGTGGGGATCTGGTTATGGGTAGTAATGCTGTGGTGGGCTATATGGAGTGTGGGGGTAAGTTTGAGGGTGTGGTGGTGGCTGGTTATAGTACGGTGCTGGGTGCCAGGGCCACGTTCTCAACTCCACTATTGCAACTTCCTCCTTTTTCTTCCTTCCCAACACTCCTCCAGTGCCGTTTTGCATGGCTTGGGTGGTCGCCTTGAACGCTGAATAGCTCATGATTTTATTGGACTTCAGTCCTTCCTCCACTATGCCTCCCATTTTTACCACTTCATTGAAAGACTTCCCGACTGCCGACACCAGGTGGCCGAAATAAGTGGGCTATAAGGCCTGTAGGAAGTAATCAGCCATTTCGCTCTCTTTCATCAGCGGATCAACCCTCGCCGCTTTCTCCCTCCAGCAGAAGCCGTATTTTCAGAAACTTTCTCCGGACTTCTTCTCAATCTTTTTTAAAGACAAACGATCTGGGATGATTTCTAGGTTGTACTGAAAGTGGTAGGCAAATGCTTGGGCCAGGTCATCCCAAGCGTACGATCTGTCGTGGTCTTGACGGGTGTACCATTCTAACGCTGAGCCGCTCAAGCTCTGACTGAAGTATGCCATCAACAATTCATCCCTTCCTCATGCTCCTCTCATTTTATTGTAGAATCCCCTCAGATGGGCCACCGGATCTCCATGTCCATTGTACAAGTCGAATTTGGGCATTTTGAACCCTGCCAACAATTGTACGTTTGGAAATAAACATAGGTCTTTGTAAGGTACACTTACCTAACCTCCTAGTCCTCTCATATCTCTAAAGGATTGCTCCAAACGTTTAACCTTCCTGGCCATCTCTTCTTGCTCTAAATTCTTAGGAGGCTTCTCAATTTCTACCGAGATACCAAGCTGAGGAGGGTAAAGACACGGTTCAAGTGCTTTGAAAATGTGTTCAGGAGGGTAATATTGATTGTCCAGCGTTTGGAATACAGACTCGCTGGAAGACCTGTGGAGTGCAGCCGGTGGAGGTGCCACAAGAACAGGGGTAATTGGCGGAGGAGGCATGGAATTGTCTTTGGAACTTGTGGTGTCTGAGAGGTAGTTCCCTGATGATGTTGATATGTGGGAAAATTTGGGGATGAGTCCGAAACAAATTATTCTGGAGATTGGGTTGGTACTGGGAGGAAAGTAGGGTTAGCAGGATAGGCTGGTGGTGGCTGACCCCTCATCCAAGCCTGGTACATCTCAGCCATTTGTTGTTTTAACTTGTACATTTCATCTTTCATGGCTTGCATATCTACTTCTTCCACCTCGGCGCTTCTTTCTCTTTCGGGGCTAGACATGATCACTGGTATCGGTCCCTTTGATCTAGTCTGATAATGGTAATGTGCCAGTATGCTCTAGATAAACTAACTGCTTGAATTCTCTGGAAATGAACAAACTTGTTAGTTTTTAGAGTTTAACAAATATTCAGTTGCACGTTGAGATGCAATGCACCTAGGCAGTTAACCGTTTTCTGTTATGCATTTGCTTCGGTTGTGTGCGTCATTCCGGCCTTTCATAATTGTGCCCCTTTTTAGCGCCCCTCAAATTTTCCTTCATTTCATTTTCTCTTTTTTTTCTTTTAGTGGTGGTCGAATCTTATGTGGATTGCCTACGTATCATGACCCTGCATGAATCAGACCGTGCGTAGTTCTGGCCGATATAAAAATACGTAGCAAAATATTTTCCACGCAAACAACTGCTTTTATAATACCACTTGGAAAAAGTTTACAATCTTTAAAGATGAACCAAAACAAAACTTAAAGAACTGACTGACATACTTACAAAGTTTAACAAGAAAGACTCAAAATAAAGATTAAGAATACATCAATGCCTCAAAATTCCCTGGGGGCCCGCGAGTCATCATTCGGCCTTGCTGCGAGCCTTTGTACAAGATCCCTTTGAAGCTTCTCCAGGTCGTTCATTATTTGCTTGACAAAAGTCATTACTGCTGCAAAAAAGGTGGTACGGGTATTGTCCTCGCATACTCAGCATTTTGCGATAATGTAGCGTGCGATGTTTCTGACCCCTTCTCTAATCCTGCTCTTTACCTGCAGCAACCGTCCTATCTGTTGATCCTGGGCTTCCAGCACTCGAGAGTTATGAAGGAGTTGATCTTGAAACTTATGCATTTGTTCCTCCATTCGCGCCATCAGGTCATAACAGTGTTTCCTATCTGCTCTGAAATCTCTAGCTTGCATGAATATCCTATCTTCGAGAGTGCCTATTTGTCCTCTCAGGATAGTGACATTCCCCTCATAATCCCTCTTTATCTACTGCATATGAAGTGTTCGCTCTTTTGCGCCCTTTGTCCATCTGGCCCGGACCCTTGCCAAGCTAGCTTCAGACCTTTCCAGGTCCTCTTGGCATTCGCGAGCTTTCCCTTTTAGTTCGTTTATGAGTTTTTGGTCAGCCCGACTTCTTTCTGGCCTTCTAACACCTACTCTTATTTTTCGGATATGAGTTTTAAGGGCCTTATTTTCTTGGATTAGCTTCTTCTTTTCCCCCTCATCTGCAGCGACTTGAACATCCTTTTCAAACTGAAGTTCCATGGCTTGCTTCTCCAGTTTGCCTATTATAGCCATGTACTCGCGTTCTTTAGCCAACCAATCCCACTGTTCTTGTGACGATTCGACAAAATCCTAGAGGTGGGGTCTTTTGACAGGCCTCCCGAATGCGATTTCTTCTCTATAACAAACATGATACCCAGGTGAAACTTCTCCTTTAGATCGATCCCGTACATAAGTATTCGCCGCCAGGTATTGACATTCACTCCAGATCTGGTGGACTGTTGCTTCAGGGAATTGACCATCCGGTCCAATCTCAACCACTGAGATCTTCGTCTTTATGCACTATCTGATACCTCTCTAGCTGTCTCAAAACTCGATACGGGGCATAAGGCTGGATGCTCCTAAGACCCATCAGAAGAAAATGAGGCCCCGTTGCTGGCATGTATATAATCTCGTCCACAGGCAACCATCCCAACGTCCACTCTACTTGGCTGACAGTGAGGGGCCGAAAGTAAGATATCCATCCTATGACTCCTTCAGGCAAGCTGATCCCTTTGATCCTTGTATAAAATTCCTCTATACAAGTTTTCTCTATTGACCCATAGCTTATTAACTAGGGGCAGTGGTACAGGTGTTTGGTCATCCACATTTGCAATAATAGATTGCACCCTTGAAAGAAGCCTCCCCCGGCTCTGCAGATTGTGAGAGCACGAAAGATCTCAGCTACTATCATAGGCGCGAGTATGCTCTTGGCCTGAGTTAGCAAAGTGCTAATAACCCCTGCTATTTTTATGTCGATATTCCCGTCTTTTCTCGGGAACACCAAGAGCCCCAGGAAAGCCACCGTAAAAGCGAATCGTCTATGCTCTTCCCATTTAAAGCGATTTCCTTTGCTATAGATTTTATTCTCTGGCTTGTTAAACACTCCTATACGACCATATCTGTTGTATATGAATGATAAAGTACAAAAACCAGCTGCCAAGTCTGGGTTGTGTACCTCTCTGCTTATCTTTAGTGAGTCTGAAAATCTGTGCACAACTACGGTTCTTGGGGCAACCAAATACTTGTGTCTTAAAGGAAGCTCAGCATTCCCAATGTACCCGGCTATTTTTTCTAAAGTCAGGGTGAGTTCAAAATCTGAAAAGTGGAACACATTGTGCATCGGGTCCCAGCATGTGACCAATGCTCTTATGATGTCTCCCCTGGGTATAATTTCTAACAGCCCGGGAAGGCCCCCCAAATATTTCTTGACCCCGTCTTGCCCTTCTCCACCTAAGTCAATCCACCACACTCGCAACTCCAAAGGGATCTTGCTTATGAAAGAGAAAGGTTCATTTTGGTTTGTGCTCATCCTGCACATTTATTAAGGTGATTAATTGAAACAGTCCTGATTTTATTCTATGTGACTTCAAAATCGAAAAAATTGACCCCTTTTTTTCTTCATTTTTAATTCTAAAACCAAAAAGCCAGCTTTGCAGATACGGCCTTTCAGCACTTCCGAAGGAAGATTTTAAGGCCGTGCCCGCTATCTGGGCAAAAATTAGAAAAAGACCAAAGGTGATTATTTATGCAAAATCGGCCTTCCGGCGTCCCTTTCGGGAATGTTCGTCTATTTTTGACAAAAACGGCATCACCTCACCTATTTATAATAAAAGCAAAATTTTATTTATTTTGGGCTATTTTTGCAAAAGAAGTTGGACCCGATGGAGGTTGCCTACGTATCTCATATCCGGTAAGAATCAAACTGACGTAGTTCGGGCAAATAAAACGGACTCTTCTTGAAAACAAAATACAAACCCTTTTTTTCATCGGAAAATAAAACGACTATTATTTTTTAACACAACTCCATTTTTTGAAAACAATATTTTCTTCTTCTCATTTTATTGGCAAACGAATAAACTATTTTTGAAACCCAAAAGTTTTTTTTTCTTTTCCCCTTTTTTTTCATTTTTCAAAAATTGGGCAGAGTCTCGACACTATTTGGACATTGTGTTTTTCAAAACAGGCGATTAACTCTCTTTACCCTCATACTGCTATATATATTTTTTTTTTCTTTCAAATATTCGAAAGCTAGTCAGCATGCAAGTCCGAAACAAATAAATGCACAAGTAGGATGCATCAGGATGGTCCATTATTCCGGGTACACCTGTCCTAGACGGACCCAACCCCTGTGTTGAGTCCCCTAAGTCAAAATGCACATGATGCAAATAAGCGTTCCTATTAGGGATCCGGCATGAGGCTGAGTTATTTTAGGTTCAAAAACCTGGGCATATGTTCTAGACTGCCAAGCGGACAACTTGAGTCGAGGAGGGGGCTACGTACCGGGAACCAAAAGGACATCCGGCTTAGTAACTTGTCCGGCCTTTTTCTTACTTTTAGGTATGATGCTAACAGAATAGGGAGTCTCGACCAGCGAGCACATCCCCGGGGGTGAGAAGAGAAAGGTTTTCGTAACAGTTTTATATATACAATTCAAATAATATCAAAGCGGTAAAAGCATCAAATAGCACATTAGGCCCAAATACGTAATAAAATCAGATAATAAACAAAGCCAAATACAACAATTATTCTAAGCTCGAATTCTGAACCCTGAACCAAAAGTTCTGGGTTCTTATCCCCAGCAGAGTCGCCAGAGCTGTCACACCTCCTTTTTACCTGCTACACCCCGGAAAGAGGGTATAATAAAGAGAGTTTTTCCAATTAAAGGACAATCGAAATGGGATTTATTTATTTAAAGAATTCAGAGTCGCCACTTGGGAGATTTATGGTGTCCCAAGTCACCGGTTCAAATCCCGAATCGAGGAAAAGAATGACTCTGTTTAATAGTCCGCGCACCAGAAATCCAAGTAAGGAATTCTGTTAACCCAGGAGAAGGTGTTAGGCATTCCCGAGTTCCGTGGTTCTAGCACGGTCGCTCAACTGTCATATTCGGCTTAAATTATCTGATTTTAAACAATTATGAACCTATGTGCAAATTTTAACTTTTAACCGCTTTTATTCATTTTTTAGAGAAAATTGCAACGCTATTAAAACACGTCTCGAACCACGTCACATAAATACACCCGTGTTTTTTGACATATTTAACATCGTTGAGATTTGGATTCGGGTCACATAAATGTGTACCCGAGTTTAGGAAGGTAGATTATTAAAATGCGCGCCTAAAGCAACTACGTGTTTGCGCTTTGCGAGGGTCATGAAATTTGCTAAATAGCTCACTCGATTTCTAAGGATAAACAAGATTAATTAAATTTCTAAGGGGCGTGCAATTGTAAATTTATTCGGCATGGCACACTTTGCTTATACTTAACGGTCCTAATTGATTAATAAGGCTAAGAGAACTCCTATTTTGGTTCCAATTAAATGTTCGACTAAACCCAATGGTCATTGGACCGAGCAAAGAACGATAATTAGGTAACTCTGATATTTAATGGACCTATGATCACATCAGGATCTATTTTCTAAAACAAAGCTATCCAGGACAATTACATGGGGGCATGTCGGCCCAGCTTTGTAAACCAAACGGGTCCAGGCCCTAAGCCATAATGCAAACATGAATTGATATCAAATATGACATGAAATTGATTTGGGGAATTCGAATTCTACTTTGCACCCTTTTGCACAAATTAACAAAAATGATCAGATTTAATTAAAACTGGCCCATTTTCTTGATTTCACTTTCAATTACTAACACATGGACAAAATTACTACTAAAACATGAGATTTGCACGTTATTGAACCATCCTTCAGCAAATAATCTAATCACACCACCTTACTGAATGACTCCTGAAACTAATACCAAACGATTTGCGTGAAAGCACTCAAGATTGAATGGCCACTGTAAAGCCACAATCCCAAAGATAGATTTTCTATTAGCAAGCAACGTATCACATGGAATAAACAAACACAACACCTTTTAATTGAACTTAATCAATTGCTGTTACGCTCTAACAGAACATGTATGCTTGAATTAACAAGACTGACTCGAAATCAATATCTAATACAATGCGAGGTCAAATGCAGTAAACTTCATGTACAACATACACGACTATTAATTAACACCATTCATTTGAAAGTCTTTGCCAGTCCTATTAGATCCATACCGCAAAACTTTGAACCTCATAACTAATCAAATAAGCACTGTTATACTCAGTTTCTAGTCTAAAACCCCATTTATTACAACCATCATGTTAAACAGACATTATACTAAACCAGCAAAAAAAAACATATGATACAGAAACAGTAGCATGAATTAACACGTAAAACATCTTGGATTCACTTCCATTTCATTCAGCAAATCAGCACTTCATATATGATTTTAAGTTCAAAGCATGTACCTGGAAGTTGAAAAGCAAAATAAAGAAATGGAGGATCAGCTGTGAGTCAATAGCAGGAACAGGTATCAGCAACAAAATAAGCCCAGAAATGATTGAGGAAAGACCATTGAAACCAGTTTTGAATCCCAACGATGTCACACAAAGTGCAGAATCAAACTTCAACCAAGAATGAACCAAAACTTGAATACCAGACAGATTCAGCTCATGAACAGCCCCATTTTTGTATATATATTTTTTTTGATTTTATATTCAAACTTGGATGGAACAGTAATCTATCAACCTTAATATTTATGGATCTTTTAGCCCTTAAAAACCTTTCTTTTTAGTGTTCAAAGTCTATATGTATTTCTATGTGTTCAAAAAAAAACTCAGATTTGCAGAGTGTTTTCAATCTTAGTGTGTGTGTGTGTGCGTTTTTTTTTAATGTATATCTCTCTAACCCTCTAAAACTCTGTGTATCTTTTTTATAAGTTTTTCAAACCTCTTTTCATCCAGATTTTTAGGCACCTAGTGGACAATTAACTATTCTATATTAGCCCTTAAAACCAGCAAGTGTAGTGTCCACTATTAGTCATTTTTTAACTTTTCAATCCCACTTAGAAATGTCCCTTTTTTATTCATTAGTTCCCTACTTATTGATTAACAACCCATATTTAATTATTCAAGTACCCTAATTCTCAAACTACCCCCTGAAACCTTTGTGAATTACCCCTGAGAAATTAGGCAGAATCCGGGTCCAATTGGCCCAAATCTGGAAACCCTTAGGCATCCAAAACCAAACTCGACCTATAGGGATACACTTCAAAACCAAAACACAATCAAACCAAGTACTGAATTGAAATGAGACAAGCAAAAACAAAAGTAATTCTTGCCATTTTTTTTACTAATCTCCAGTAATGCCACTAAACGCTTAACGAAATTGAAACCAACTTACTATCAGATTATTGATACTAAAAAAAAAATAACATGTATGCCAAGAACAATTATAAAATTGGTGAAACAAAAGACTTTAAAAGAAAATGGTGAAATAGATGATGATGCAAGGTAATAATTGAAAACAAAAGTAAAGAAAATTTTAAGAGAAAAGAAACTGAAAAGGAAATACCCGTGTGCTCCGAATGTATTTGAAATTCTTGAAAAACTTCTTCGATTTTGACTTTATTAGACCTTAATCTTGTGTTTCCTGTGTGAAAACACACGACTAAGGTCCAATAGTCCAAAATCCTCATAGGCCCGTTGAATTTTAGTACTTGTTCTCTGATTCCATATTCGAACGGTTTGAGGGAAATTTAATGGAATCTGATACGGGATTTGGGGTAAGGGAGGCACGGTGGTCATTGGGTGTTAGTTTAGGAAGGTTTGAGGCGGCGGCGCCACCGGGGAATATGAGGGTGGCGCTAGGGTTCGTCCCTTCGAATCAAGATTCGAAGGGTTCTGATGGTATTCGAGGGAAGGGGCTTGAGGGGTTGGGATGAGGAGAGGGAGGGGAATCGATGGTGTTAATTTGGTGGCGATCCACCGCCATGGGCGATTTCAGGCGGGCGGAGGGCGGCGACGGAAGGTTTGGTCTCTGAAGGTTTAGAGACGAAGAGGTAGGGGTGTTCTAAGGGGGGGCGGGGTCAGGTTGGAGGGTTATATACTGGGTAGGAGATTGGATCCAAGCCGTTCGATCAATCGAGATCAACGGCTCGGATCAATTCCCCTATGTGAAACGGGGTCGTTTATTTTTAGTGAGGGGCTGGACCGGTTCAGGGAGACGGGTTGGGTTGGTTAGACGAGTATGGGGGGGTTACTTGGACCGTTGGATCGGAAAGGACGAACGGTCGAGATTAGTTGACACCAAAACAGCGTCGTTTGGTCGAGTTGGTGACGGACCAGGCTGGGGGATGGGTTTGGGTTGGACTGGATGGGTATTTTGATTTGGGCTTGGATTTAATTTCAAAAAAATGGCCCAAGTCCGTCTTTTTCCAATTCTTTTCCTTTTGTTTTATTTTCTAAAATTCTAATAAAAATAAAAATACAAACCTAAATTAATGCTTGACCAAATTATCCTATACTCTAAGTAGTAATTATCAAAAACATAATTAAATACCAAGTAAAAAAGAAAACACAAAATTCAACATTAAATACTAAAATGCAAAATACATTATTTTTTTGTGGATTTTTTCATTTTTTTTAAAAGAACAATTTACTTAATTACTCTAAAAATGTGAAATCAAATCCTAAATGAGAATGCAATATATTTTTGTATTTTTCATTAATTAAATAAAATACACAGGCACAGACACAGACAAATGGAAATAACAACAAAATACCACAAAATTTCACAGGACTTCCAATAATAAACAAAATAATTATTTTGTTTTGATTTTGTGGGAGTAATTCATATAGGGCAAAAATCATGTGCTCACATAATGGACAGCGAAGCGAGGACACTTCGCAAGAGTAGACGCGCCCTAGTCCCCAGCTCTTTTAAGCCAATTTTAGAGTTCTTTTTTTCCTATTTCTTTTGGACGAATTTTGGGGTCTTCTCCCACCCTCTCAAGACCTCCAACCCCTCCCATCTTCAAGGTAAGCAATCTTCATTAACTTGTTGTAAAATTCCATCATTTTTACGCTATTATTGATGAAATCTACTCATAAAACACATAGATCTTCAAGAAATTTCTTCAAGAACTCAAAGGAGGGTTTTGCAAGATTTCTTCCAAAAGGTAATCCTACACCCTTAGACTTACATGTATGAGTTTATTATGGGTATATGAGTGTGAATTAAGTATTTGGACTCTTTGTGTGGTGATTGGAAGCCATAAGTTCCCAATATAAATACATAAGTAGTGTAGAGATTGGAAGGTGATTATTTGATGGGATTTTGTTGGTTGGGTGTAGATAGATTGTCATACATGTGATGTTGGAAGTTATAAATTGGTTAGTCATGATGGTGGAATAAATTATTGGTGAATGGTGATAGTTGGATGAACTAATTATATGATGATGAGATGTAGAGATTTATGCCTACAAGGTATTTGATAATATGCCTAAATGGCTTAAGTTATGAAATTTGTTACTAATATTGGTTCCCTTGGATATTGCTATTGTAGATTGAAGGTTCTTAGTATTGTGGATCATTGTAGTAGCATTAAGGGGCGAAATTAAAGTATGTGAGGCTAACTCTCTATGTTTGGGAATGTTAATAATTCTCCTTATACTACATTTCTTTTACGACGTATCAATTGTCTCATAAATATAGTTAAGCCTAGTTCCTTGAATGGTTGTAGAACTTCTATTCTCTAGCTTCATAACTCGTTCATGACTTCCATTTTGAACGTTGTGAGCTCAGTTCGTATTCAATATAGACTTGGGTTTGATGTCCCTAAGTCTCAGTATAGCTTACCCATCATGTCATAAACAGCTGAAGTTTCAGCATTCATAATCAGTTCAAGAATACATGTCTCATTCTAGTCCTATTCAGTATTCTAGTATTATATAACTCAGTATGATTCAGTATTTCAGTATTATATAACTCAGTATGATTCAGTATTCCAGTAATATGTACTCAGTGTGATCCAGTATTTAGGTATCACGTAACTCAGCATGGTTCAGTATTTCAGTATGATTCTCAGTTCCTGATTTTAAATTCCTGAATGTTGAACACCTGTATTTGGGCCTAAGGCCGTAGTTTATATGCTTTATGCATGTTTGGGCCTGAGGTCGTAGTTTATGCTTTATGCATGTTTGGGCCTGAGGCCGTAGTTATGTATACGTAAACTTGGGCCTGAGGCCGTAGCATGTGCACATATATATTGGGCTCGAGGTCGTAGCTTATTCAGATAAACAGGTTGTTCATCATTCAGAAGAGGGAGTATTGATAACCTTACTTCCTTTATTCACTTCCGTTATCAGTTATCAGTTATCTTTTTAGTTATCAATTATCTTTTCGGTTATCAGTTCAGTTACCACTTCTCACTTCAGTTTCAGTTTCAATAGTTATCATTTCAGTTATCAGCTCAGTTTCAGTTTCAGCATTTATAATTCTTTCTTTCAGTTGCTTTACTGTGACGACCCAAAGGGTCATCACCTGTTTTCCTCATCTGTTCCATGCTTTCCGAGGCCTTGAAAACCTTATTTTATATTACCTCGATTTGAGTGCACAGTCCGGGCGCGTAGCCGAAAATTTTTTATGTGGAAATATGTGAATTCTGTGAAAAATTTGAAGAATTTTGATATTAATATGACTATAGTTGACTTTGGTCAATATTTTTCGTAAACGGACCCGGACCCGAGATCGGACTGTCCCGAAAGGTCCGTAGAAAAATATGGGACTCGAGCATGTGTCCGGAGTCGAAATCCGAGGTCTAAAACCTGAGTAAAAGAATTTTTCTGTTAAATTGTTTTTTCTGAAATTATTAAGGAAAATGAAAATGAAAATTGATTAAAAGACCATGGTATCGAGCTCGTATTTTGGTTCTGACACCCGGTACAAGTCTTATATATTATTTAAGCGCTTCCTGTAAAGTTTGGTCGAAAACGGACGTCGTTTGACGTGTTTCGGATAGGTTTGGGTTGCGTTGTGCTCGTTTTTCTTACGCTTCGACATCGTTTGTTCAAGCGTAAATGATATCATATTGAACAAATGAGCTCCGATTACTATTTTGAATAAAGCATTAGATCCGTATCGTAATTACGGACCCGTAGCAAAAAGAATCATCGAATTTGGATATCGTATGAGGATTTTATGGCCATTTTACTAAGGTTGCCCAGATTTTCAGG